>VFFE01007008.1:83660-174664 GCA_008921705.1 Burhinus oedicnemus
TTTTTTTTTTTTTTTTTTTTTTTTTTTTTTTTTTTTTTTTTAATATCGTGAACTGTGGGTCCCAGGAAATGCTTCATTGGTGGGAAAGCTCTATTGTTATTGAAATGTTAAATGTAGGATTTGATACTAATACACTTTCTTAATGAAGAAAAAAGTAAAATAAATATGCAGATTTTAATTGTTACAAAGGAATAGTCATTATGAGCAGTTAATTTAGCCAACTGGCACACATAGTCTGAGATTAGTAAAGTAACTTGTTGTTTCTTAAGAAAATAATTCAGTGATGTTGGTTTGGGTTTGGGGATATTTTTTTTTTTAAAATTTCTTTTTTTATAAAAGGCTTTACCAGCACATAGTAGTAAAAACTAATATTTACGATGGCTCTTGGACAGGAGAGCTGGAGAACTTAAGATGTACATGTGAAGCTTGAGTGTTACTTGGAGGTGCTATAGGGGGTGACATAATTAAGATAAAAATAAGAATAATTAAGATAATAAGAGCTTTAATTCTGTGAAGTGGTTAAAAAAGCATGAATAAAAGGCATTCATGAGGTCTGACAGGGATTTTTTTTTTTTAGCCTAGTTGTACTTCTGGGTAAGCCTGTGAGAGTGGGATTTCCAAAGCTGCTTCACTTCTAGGGTCACAAGGAACATACCAACTTACATGTGAAGTGGTCTAAAACTTTGCAGATGAAGTACAACAATGAAAAAGAAACATAGTACTATTATGTTTCAAACAGTGTTTGTATGTCAGAATTATCCACAATTTTAACTTGCTTTTTTAGAAATTAAGTAGATTTGAATTTCATGGTCTCTTTCTAAGCAATCTCTTGTCTTTCTGAAAGTCTTAATTCTATATATTAAATACTTGTTAGTGGTGGAGTCAGTGGGAGTTAAAATTATTTTGACGTTCTCCTGGTGGTGGTTGGTTTTTTGGGTTTGCCCCCCCCCTCAAAAAAAACTCACAACAAATGCATGTATTGAGGCCAGAACATAGTGAAACTAAGATTATTTTTTTTCCCCTCTGGCATTTAATAGTAATTTTTTTCTGAAATAAAATGAAAAAGGAATTTCAGAACATACTGAAATGTTAAGCTTTTTTGAAGATTCTTAAGTTTGAATAGGTAGCTGGCATTTTCTTTGCTTAACCTGAGTTAGAAGGGTTTTTAATGATGTATGTGTGCTAAACTATGTTATACTTCCTACATTCTTTTTACCTGGATATCTGTTAGTGGTATTGAGGCTTTTTTTCTCTTTATTCTGTTAAGCAGAAAATTTAGCAATACTGAGCTAAGCCAAAAGTTTGCAAACTGAAGCAAAGCACTTACCAAATATTATGCCTGTGTCAGGTGATGATACTGGTTTCCAGTTCATGCAGTACCTAAGCTTTTTAGGGAGCGAGGGGAAAAATACCTCCTGGCTCTTACAAAGAGTCTGCACATAGATGAGAGCTACTGCTGCCAAGCAGTAGCCGTGAACTACTCTGAAGCCTGCAGGAATAGCCGACCCCAGGTTTGGGATGTGTGGTGAGAGGTAGGTGTGCCGAGAAGGGTTGGGGAAGCAGAAGGTGACATGGGAGCGGGTTCTCGTTGAGTGAATGGAAGGTATGAATGTTCTGTTGCAAAGAGTGCAGGAGAGGGGTGGGATTGCAGTCCTGATTCAGGAATTGATCTGTGTGCATGTCTTGGAAACCTGGGAGCTGCTGCTTCTCCTGCCAGTGGTATTGCCTTCTACTGTTACTATAGGCAGTGTGATCTTTAAGAAATCCAAGTTTGGCAGCTCCCAGCCTAAATGATTGCTTCAGGTTGGACTACAGCCAATCATATATTGATGTTTTGAACACTGACCATCTAATGTTAATTTTTGTAGATGGGCAGTTTCCTCCGTTATGACACGGCAGAACCAGATTCCAACAGAAGATGGTTCCAGAGTTACATTGGCTCTAATACCTTTATGGGACATGTGTAATCATACTAATGGACTGGTAAGGATTTCTTCAGTGTTGCTGAAAGGCTTTAGGGCTTGAGTATTAAGCCTTTCAACTGCTGTACAACAGTTTAATAACACTTTTCATTATGCTTCTTAACACAGGTATTTTATCTTCCCAAGTGACCCTAAAAAACTAATATTTGAAAGAAAGATTTGTCAGTTTTTTTAATGTCTTACGATAGCTTTTCAGGGGGAATTTTCTTCATCTAGAGAAAACTTAGAAGTGATTGCATACTTGCATAGTTATGTCTCGTATACATACGATGTGCCTTTAAAAGTTTTCAGTTACACGATACCTTTTTTCCAGCCAAGTTTGAATATTCTTCTGACATGGAGTTTTGTTTCTGGTGGGCTGAAAAAGATTCACAATACTGGACAGATTTGTTCTGAGAGTAGGAAAGCAGACAGTGATGGAGGTTGCCTCTTGTAGCTACCACTAGGGAAAGTGGTTAGAAATTTGCTACTAAGAAATACTGCCTGCTCTCCTAACCATGCCCAGAGAGCCTTGTTATGGAGACAGCAACAGTAAGAACAAAGCCTAGTTCAACAAAAACAGTACATCTGTTACTACATCAAAGAAACAAAATGCAAAAATACTACTTTAGGGCATATTAAACATTTAAAAGGTGACATATGTATATAGAAAGTCAGACCTGCTGACATTTTGGCTTACGTGAGCTAGTTCAGAAGAGGAGGTCTTGATTTCATTAACAGGCTAGTTAACATTGAAGTGAGGAAATGGAAACCCGTAAGAGGTTGGTTTATCAATGTTATTTAGCCAGTCTCACGTACGCTTCAAAATTCATACCTTCTAATTGTGTTTCCAGTAGATAGTATTATTTGTTGTTAGCAGTGAATATGACCCTACTGTTCAAATTGTAAAGTGAAAAACAACTTGCTTTACATTTAGCTAATTTATTGTTACTATGACTATACCAAATACACCAAAGTAGGCTAGGCAAAGTTGCAAGTGTTTGGTGGGATTTTTTTTATTCATTTTTCCCTATTAAAATGTGATTGCATGTTGTTCTTTAACAGTGATTCTTGCCTTTCACTATTTGTTATGCAATCTCATAACTTTGAAATAGCAATAAAGCTTGTATGAGAGTCTCCAATGTAAAGAAAATTGCTTAAAAATCAGAAATGTATATTTTTGTAATATAAGTCTTAGTACTTCCTGTACCCTTTTCCTGCTGGGCATCTCTTTCAGATGCTTTTGCAGAGACTTGTCTGTATTCATTAGACAACTCTTAATGAATGCCTTCAAAGTGGGATCAGAGGAAAGAGGAAGAGAATTAAGGTTCTGGGAGGGAAAAAATTAAGTAGCCTATATTAAAAGAGCAGCTAGTTATGTTGTTTTAATCATTCAAACTTTTATTTAAATTGATAAAGTAATTTTTATTTTTACTACGCTCTTTAACAATGGGTTTGATACGGAGCCAGCCTCTGGAGCCAAACCTGCTAGTGCAGTAGTGTATCAGGGTTGGAAGCATTTTTTTATGCTGAAATGTATCCTTAAGGGTGGAGACGAGGGGTGATGGTGTGCTGAACTTAAATATTTTGAATGTATATACAGACTTTACTAATTTGTTTCATATTTCTACAGAAACTGGTTTACATGGTTATAGATATAGGTAGGATAGACAGCTGTAATACTGATAATGGGCTAAGAAAAGTTATTGAACTTATTTCTGTTGTGTGTTAGTTTCCTTGTACTATTAGAAATAGGGAAGAAACCTGCTAAGAGAACTGTAAGCTGCTAAGGTAACTGTCAGATGTCTGTATTGTAGTTTATACTATTGTAGAGTGAGATGATGGTGGACTCTGCTCTAATCATAGCACGTCACTTTAAAATGCATGAAGGAAATTGTTCTTCATTACAAGAAAGTAAGAAAAACAAAGATGGCGTTGTGTGTGCCCCTGTCTAGTCTACTCCAAATGTAGTGCTGAAATACTTCTTGAGTCAATCAGCTACTGTAGATCCCTGTTCTTGCTTTATTCCTCAGGACACTTTTCCGTGATAATTTCCTAGATAATAAAATGCTCTTTGGGTTTTAACTGGAGCTAGGTCCATCCAGCTTTTTCTTGGTTCTGACACTATTAATTAGATCAACCTGCCACTAAGAACTATATCAAAATGGTTGTCTTCATGCATTTCTCATTGTTATTCTTTAGTGGGATTGTATTTTGACAGTCAGAGGTTGATTACCAGTTCTGCCAGAGCTTTAAATAAGCTACATTCTGCCTGTTGGGCTGGGTCCATCCTTAATCACTGACCAAGCAGACTATTGCATGCTTTATACACAACTTGAAATTCATGTATCAGTCTGCTTCAGAAATAAAACTGAAGGGATGCAATTTGTCAGCTATCATGTGGGAAGAGAAGTAAACACCCTGTTAATTCTCTTACATGGCTGCTATTAAAAGAAAGAGGAAATAAGAGTCTAGCGCTCCATTATGCTTTATAGAAAAGCCTTTTAGAAGCGCTACTGTGGGTTTTAGTTGTTTTTTGTTTGTTTTTTGTTTTTTTTTTTTAAAAGGCAAAAATAAAAATCCCAAAAAAGAGCAGTACTCTAATGAGGCATGCTGAAACTGACAGGATCCTTCTCTTAACATACTGGAATTTCCCCAGTCCTTGAAAGCCTCCTGTTCCACGGCATTTCAAGAAACTAGAATGGAGTTTTCACATTCAGAAGTATTTCATTGAGTTTCAGGACAGGTCAAGTACTGTCAAGAATTTGCTTTTTTGAATGGAAGTTGCAGTTTTTC
Source organism: Burhinus oedicnemus (assembly GCA_008921705.1). Lineage (NCBI taxonomy): Eukaryota > Metazoa > Chordata > Aves > Charadriiformes > Burhinidae > Burhinus > Burhinus oedicnemus. Next base: position 88,418 of record VFFE01007008.1, read on the forward strand.
ACAAGATGACTGTATTTGAACTTGGAAGGTAGACTTGTTGTCGCGAAGGTAAATCCTCTAGCACTTGCAACCTGCAATTCAGGGTTAGATAACCTTTTAAATGAGAGATCTTAATTAAAAATTGTTCGGTCCAGTATAGTGAATGTACAGGAATTTCTGTGTTCGAGTACTACAGCCTGTGTTTTGCAGCAGGCAGTATTGCGTGATGCCAGCGTTCTTTTCTGATCTGAGCATACCACAAACCCATTAATGGACCTGAAGCGATGGCATCCGCGTGCAGAGCAGTTCTGCAAGCTTCCGCAGGGGCGGGCTGCCCGCGCTTGGGGCTGCCATCTTGGATTTGCTGCATCGTAGACAAGTTTGCCGTGCATACTTTGAAAGCACTGTTTTGGCTGACAAATGCACGCTTGATGATGCAAGCAGCATAAAGCTCTTAACATGTAAACCATCAACCAAGTTTCAAAATACTGCGTGGAGTTCTGTCTTTGGACAAACTGCATCCAAGATGGGAATCAGGGTATACCGCAACCCACATGTAAGTCAGCTTACAAACAAGTATGTTTTCATTTACAAAGGCTGAGAGAGAATCTTTGGCTGCTTCTAGTTTTTTTTCCCAGGCCCAGAGCATATTTTTCCAGTACCGAATTCAGAATACCTACCATAAAAGTTGCTTCCCGATTGTTCAGCAGCTTATGGTCCATCCTGTGGCTGCATCTGTGCCTCCATCTCTGGTAATAATATTCAAGAACATGCTGTTTGTCACTTTTAAAAGTATTACTTTTTTAGGATAGCTTTACTTGTTAGTGTGACCCCTTTACGGTTTCATAATTTTTTTCAGAGAAGTACAGATTTGTTAAGAGAATTTATCCTCTTCCATTGCCTGCTACCATCCAAAAATCCTTTTAGCATTTTAAGAGTATTACTTAACTTTAGATAAAGGGATTATTTGCAAGTAAATTATAATTCTCTGAAGATTGTATCCCCTAAAGATCCACAGTTATCTAATCCTTTTTCATTGAGAGATCAAAAATGTGCTGGCAGTTGAAGGATAAAGCACAGCATATAGAGCTGTCAGTGCCTTGCTCCCTTGGGCCTCATGGGAGTGACTGAAAACTCCTGAACTTCATAACAAGCTGCAGGCTTTAGCATGGGACTGTCTGCGGAGGCTACTTTCCTCAGAGCCTTCCGTTCACTTCAGGTAAGTTATTTCTTCCCTTAGATTTCTTTAATGCAGAGATTTTTTTAAAAAGGGATTGCTCAGGAAGCGTAAAACAATTACTAGCAGCTATATTATATTGTCCAGAGAAAGAAATGTATGCAATTGCTTTTCTTAGTATCTATTTCCAATAGGACAATGTTTTATTAGTGGTGGGGGAGATAAATATAAAGTGCTAAAGGTGCTTTTGTTACTCTTTCCTTGGATAGATCACTACAGGCTATAATTTAGAAGATGACCGGTGTGAATGTGTAGCGCTTCAAGATTTCAAGCCTGGAGAACAGGTAGTGTGAACAGTTATCTACATAATTGTTCTTTAATTAAGTTTTGTGGACACTTGATAACTCCCTACAAAATTTTAATAACAGAGTAGTGTGGATTAAGCCTTGCTACATTTGAATTTTATTATGCTGAGCTAATTTGTGTGAAAATACTGCCAAATTAAGTGCACATTTTTCAGAATAAAATATTTTCTATCACTCGGTAGACCCCAACTTAGGAGAATTTTGATTCCTCGTATTTTAGAGAACTAGTTGAAACTGGTAAATGCACATACACAGACACTGAGTGTGGTATTCTGCATAAGATTCATAAAAGGCTATATCCAAAGAACCAAAGATAAATACATTTTAGATTTGGGTCATCACTTTGTCTGCAATAGCAGATTGTAGAGTCTTTCGTAACAACGTTGGTTTATGTTTCTTGTTAGTCTCCATTTAACAGGACTGTGAATGCAGTATACTTGCCAGTCGTTGTACCCATGTTGCCATTCTCATGCTTAGTGAAAATGAGAAAGGACCTAAAAATACACTCCCTCCCTTTCACACAAGCACGCGCACATCTGTACACCCCTTCATCCTGAAACAGAAAGTACCAAAGGGCGAGTCTTGCAAAGATGCGTGGAACAGTTCAGAATCCAGTACTTTGTTCAGAACTGCTAAGAAACAAAAATAAGTTAAAACTAGTGATGCATTGAAGACAGTGGTTCCAGACGTGTAGGAAATCTCCGGTAGGAGGGTTCATGTGCTGTGTCAGCCTAAGCCCTCGAGTGTAGTGGCACTCCGTTTTTCCTACTGCTTATGCACCTGTAGTCAGCATGGCTGGAAAAAGGCTTTGTCTATGAAACATCCTGAAATGTTTTGTAACTCAGTCTCTGAGTTACTACCTTTAGTGTATTATTTTGCCAGTCTTATGCTTAATAATATTTTGATTTTCATTTTTCTGATGTATTGTTACCTTCTTTTTTAACAAAGATGTGTCTGAAAAATTTTTTTAAGTATGTCTTTCCAGAGGTATATTTATCTTCATTGCTATGCTGGGGTTTACAGTGATTGTGTATTTTTTTGTGTTGCTCTTAGAATTTGTTATGGTAGTCAAATATTTGCTGTTTTTTTCCAGTACCGGTATGATGAGTTAAAAGGAGTCCACAGTTTTTCCAGAAGTGATCCAATTTATAATTTTCCACAGCTGGCAATGGATGTGTCATATAGCTGTTGTGGCTGCTCTCTCCATTTCAATTGTAGAGGCTTCCTCTATTTCTATTTTATTTTAGTAGTTTCACTTTGTCTGCTATTTATAAGGGGTTTTTTAAAATTTCTGTGCAAACTTCAACTGTTATCAACATCATTAAAGCAGTTTAATTATATAATGCTTCAGTCTTTTAGTGTACTATGCAGATGTTATTTCTTACAGTTTCAGCAGGAAGAGTGCATGATCCTTGCTTTTAGTCTGAAAAATGTGAGGCAGCAGAAGTCCACAGAATCTATCAAACACTGGCATTGAATAAAGCAACTTTCGCATTCTGTTTAATTGGCTGCTTTTGTAAAACAGTCTTAGCATGTAAGAGCATACTGTGTAATCTACACGATATGTGACTTTTAGTTTAATATGAAATGTATCACAGTAGTCTTAAAACTTGAGAGGGTTAGCAACTCTTTTCCTTAACCACTGCCTTAACATACCTAGGCAGGTCACTTCTTCATTATATGAGTATGTTACAGTATAATGTTTACTATAGTTTAATATAACACTTAAGCGTTTAGTGCTTGGGATAAATAGTTCTAATCTAAAATTGAAAATAAAGAAAGTAAATAGCATCTTTAGTGTTGATGAGCCCTCGAGAGGACACTGTGTCTTTCTCTGTGGGCTGTAGAGGAGTGGGAGCTTACAGGTATCCAGCGCATTGCTGTACCCTAAGGTTAAGAAGGGAGTTCTGTAACTGTTGAAACTTTTTTTCTGATTGACAATTCTGTTATCAAACAAAAGGGAAAAATATTCTCTTGATGCAGGAGAAGACAATTGCTACTTTGACCTCTTGTCCCATGTACTTCATACAGCCTAGCCCTGAATTAAGCACTTTGCAGGTTATATTTAGGAACTTGGGTTTTTTAATGTGAATTACAGTAACCTATTTGCTTTAGATAAAGAGTTCAGAGTATAACACAAAAATTAACTACTGGCTGAACACAGATCAGGTATCTCTGTATGATATACTTTGGTATATCCATGCCTTAAGGTAACATTAAAGCAAAAGCAAAGTTGATCCATCAACACTGTAGGGTTACTCTTTTGAGTGGACATAGGAGGCAGGGAAATGACCCCAGAAACACTGTTTCTTTTAATGGGCCCTCCTTGTCTCAGATTTTTTTTTTTAGCCTTTAAAAGGGATAGGGTCTTTGAAAACTTATTTCCATATACAGATATTTTATGACAGTGTGAGAAAACAAAGCATTTTTATTTTGAAGTATAGAATAAGAACCTCTTCTCTCCTTTCAAAGTCTATTAGATGGATATGTTTACATCTACCTCTAAAGTATATTGCCACAGTATATACAGCATTTGAACTGATAACAGAAAACAAAGCATGCTTTTTTATATAACCAAATATACCTTGTACTCAGAATAGTAACTCTTTCAGGAAATAACTTTCAAATTACGTCAGTTTTGTGAGCTGATCTTAAGCTTTTTTCCTGTCCCTTTACTTCTCTTTTCATCCTTCTAGATTTACATTTTTTATGGCACTCGGTCAAACGCTGAATTTGTGATCCACAGTGGTTTTTTCTTTGATAATAATTCACATGACAGAGTGAAAATAAAGCTTGGCGTGAGTAAAAGTGACAGGCTGTATGCTATGAAGGCAGAGGTCTTAGCTCGTGCTGGTATCCCAACGTAAGTAAAACACAATGCCATGGGTTTTTTAAAACATTTCCAAAGTATATAGTGTCCAGTAGAGCATATATAAAGCTGTTCTATGGTAGTTCTTAGGTGTAATATTTCTCCTGTTTGTATAGCAAATTAAAGTTATTGTAATAATATTTACAGAAGTTCTCTGAGCTTATTATCATCTAATTTGGACCATATATAAGGAAAAAAGCCTTTGGTTTAATAACCATTTGAACAAAACCAGAGCAAGGATTAATTTGAAGCAATCTGTGGTTTTTCTTTCTTTCCTATCCCTTGCAGACATACTACGATGCTCAGTATGTGAACCACAGCATTTTTCCTTTAGTCTTTTCAGTCCAGAGGGTACTGTTAGGAGCAGCAGACGTGAAACATTGCATTTTCATGAATTTATTATGAAAGCCGTATAAAAATAATTGTAAGTGTAAAATTGTGGAGATAATTCTTCTTTTCAGGTACAGGTTAGGGAAGCTTTTCTTCAGTTTGAACTAGTATTACCTAATTTTGTACAAGTTACTTTTGTAACAGTGCATTTGTTATATACTTTAAGGTCTTTCATGTTGAAATAAGTTCAAAGGTATGACAATAGAACTTGCATTTACTGTTGCTATTTGATTGTTTCTTTTATTAGTTCTAGTGTTTTTGCCTTGCACTCCACTGAGCCTCCAATCTCTGCCCAGCTTTTGGCTTTCCTTCGAGTGTTTTGTATGAGTGAAGGTAAGATGTTTTTATAAAGATAACCTCATTGATGTTTGTTTTGGGATTGTTTTTTGTTTGTTTTTTAATGCAGGAGTGTGATAGACATTTATATAAAACATTAAGCTAGAAGATCGGAAAAGTTGAGGTTAAAAAGGGATCTATAAGGTAGTGAGAAACCAGATCTTTGGCCATGTTGTCTGAGGGAATATTTCAGTAACGTAGGCCTTTCTGGACCTCCTAAAGCATGAGCTGATGCAATTTTTTATTTTTTTTTTTTAATCTCCCAGGCTGTTGTGAATGAGTGAGCTTTGGAGCTTGTTCTTAGGTTTTAAAATGGTTTGCAGAACAAGATCATGTGAGACCTAGGGGTTTGCATGCTTAAAAACATAGCATATTAGCCATCACTGCTAGAATCATTTAGGTATGGAATTGGAATATTCTGTACTGTAGGAAAAATATGGAAGAGATATTTCAAAGTTGACTATTTTCAGTATTTTGGTAATTCATAATCTAATACCAACTTATATATTTGCAAACTGTCTTTGTAGTGTTTCTCTTAGGGGTTTTTATGGGGAAAATATATGTACAATTAATAAATATTCACCTAATTTGTGCATGTGAAACTTCTGATTAAATGTTTGTAATAGCTGCTTGCTAGTTAGATGCAGTTTTGGAGGTTATAGATGTGACAGTTTTTCATGACAGTGAGAGAATTCCCTTGCAGCTAGGGATGTTGTGCGGATGAAGTGGATTTTAATACCAGTAGGAATACTGAAGTTGTTAAGTTTTTGCATATGCTCTGTTTGGTTTCTTTAATAAAAACAACCTACCTTATTTAGTGTCATGCTTTCACTGCATCCTGTCATCCCTCTTTTAGAACTTATTAAGAAGTTAGAATAGAATAGTTCAGTTGGAAGGGACCTACAACGATCATCTAGTCCCACTGCCTGACCACTTCAGGGAAATAAATTTAAGTAAAGCAAATTTTAGGATGCCGATGAGGGGGTAAATTTTGGCTCAGAGAAGAAAATATAGCTAGTAAACATTTTAATTGCATTACTCTGACATATGATTGTGCACAGATTATTCATATGTCTTAAACACGGTATAAGAAAACAGTTTATTGAGAAACTACATGCAAATGGTTTGTGAAGTTTGTGATAGCTGCTTTGCAGGAGTGAAATTTGGTAATTAAGAGATTAATGGGATTTATGTAACGTCAAGGAGCTAATTAAACTTTTTCTACTCTGTGTGAGGTTTGTTTGATGAATATCTTTTCTGACCAACTGTAGGGAGTTTCTGCTACTGAAAAAAGATTACCAAAACAATAGGAAAAATAATTCCATTGCTGTTTGCACACTCTCTGACCTGTTCCGTTTATTATCAAAAAGTTCTCCGAACTCTTTAAAGAATTACTCCCTTTTGTTTATCAAGTATTACACAAGACATTCCATCTCACTGTCACAGAGTTATGCTGTGTATCAGAGGCTATGATATATAAAGTATCTCTATTTCAGAGTTGAGCAGAAGGTCCATTTTCTGCTAACCTCAGGACTTCCCATTGCCTCTTGGAGGAGAATCCTAGAAATAACCAGTGTATCTGATAATTCTTTTTTCAGGAGGTTTTTTTTTTTTGTGTGTTAGCTGGTCAAAGCTTTACTATTGAAAATAAATCTTTCTGCAGTTTGTCTACTGACAAAGTGAATGATGAGATTGTTTTTAACAGATTGGGTTTATACTTATTGCAGAAGAGCTGAAGGAACACTTGATAGGCGAGCATGCCATTGACAAAATCTTCACTCTGGGGAACTCTGAGTTTCCCATCAGCTGGGACAATGAAGTTAAACTTTGGACATTCCTGGAAGCCAGAGCATCCCTTCTTTTGAAAACCTATAAAACAACTGTGGAGGTAAAATTATCATTATATGTAATTTAAATGTCTAAAATGTTTTTGTGTTATGATGGTAGGAAACGATATTTTGTCCTCCATCTTGTCTTTACAAACTTTAATCTGAATGTTAGTACATAATTCATTCTGTACTTTTTAAAGTGTAAAAACAGATTTGCATTATCTGAGGAAAATCAAATAAGATTGCAAAAAAGAAAATTTTGTTAATGTAATTTTGTTAATGTATTATTTTTTTTCTTTGAGTCTCCAAATAGAGGCTACCTGCTTTTTCTCTGCAAGTAAAATGGGGAATCAGTTTCAACTTGTTGTCTATTAGTTGTATTCTCCAGACTGCAGAGAAATGTGCTGCTATTGCAAGCATATAAGGGAACCTACATGTTTCATGTATTTGTGAAGTCTCCTGACTTCGCTTGTTATGCAGCCTGATCTATGTGGAGAAACTTTTGGCTTCTTTAGGAGTTCTTGACAAACTTCACTGGGACTCCATGCAGACCCCCTCATTCATATATGTCCATTTGGCTCAGCCTGAAGAACCTAGCGTCACTTATTGTTAATGCATGGAGAGAAAAGTTGAGGGGGTTTTTTTATTGTGTTGGCTGTTACTAACAAACTTGCTTTTTCTTTTCTAACAGGATGATAAGTCCTTCTTGGACACCCATGACCTTACTTCACATGCGATGATGGCTATCAAATTGCGCCTAGGTGAGAAAGAGATCTTGGAGAAAGCAGTAAAGAGTGCAGCTGCTAGCCGAGAGTATTATACCAAACAAATGGCAGATGGAGCTCCGCTTCCTAAATATGAAGAGAGCAATATTGCCTTGTTGGAGAACACTGTGGCAGACTCTAGACTCCCTATTGTCTTGAGAAACCTAGAAGATGTGGAAGAGCAAGGGGACTTAAAGATTGATGAAGCTATTGATGCTGAAGTCACAGAGAATGGGTTTGTAAATGGTGAAAACTCTCTATTTAATGGGACCAAATCAGAAAGTGAAAATCTAAATAAAGAGAAAAGCAACAGAGAGACTGAAGATGCCAAAGAATCTTCTTCAGAAAGTACTGATGAGGTTAAAGAATAGTCCTAAAATTTTACTTTCTTGTGAAATTAAATTAGCTGAAGTTTATGAACAGTGCATTTATGTTGGTGTGTTTCTTTGTTAACATTTCTCTTTCTGCAGAGAAAAATGTTTTTGCTGCTTTATATAAAAATGAATTTTTAAGTTATTTAAAAGATTTAGCATCCCTTTTCAATTAAGATTGCCATCTTGCTTTCAGGCAAAAACTGGGGAAAGAGGTGCCTTTGGAAGATTTTGCAGCCCTTTGTTGAACCAAATGTATTTTCTTCCTGGGGAAGAATTAAGCTCTTCTATCTGCTGTGCTTTTGTTGTTCTGTCACTCTGACTACCGAAATTAAAAGCTTGCTCTGCCTCCTGCCAAGAAAAGCAGAAGGCAGGACTGACTCGGTATTCAGCATGAAGGTGGGAGAGCAGTACAGCAGAAAACTGGATAAGAGGATCAGAAACTTGGGAGACTGGAGGAAAACCTGTTTAAAATCAGGTATGCCAGTCCAGAAAAAGGTAAGGTGGCAACCTTATGATTGGTAGTTTTAAATGTTGATGAGAATCCAAATTGTATACACTTAAAGTGATCTCTGAAGATTTCAGTTTATTTTGTCTCTTGTTTACTGTATAAAAATATCTCATCTTTCTTCTTCAGACAGAGTTAGGCTGCTAAAATACAACATTCACCAACTTTTAAAGGCTGACTTCTTTTTATTGCCAGGCGGTACCTTTTATTGACAAGGTTGGCCGGAGAGTTTGCAAGCAGATAGGCCAAGGCACAGCTTTAAACTGTACTGTTCAAAGTGAGGTCGCTTCCCAGCTTCTTCAGGTTTTCACAACTAGCTAGAGATTTTCAAAGCTACACTTTTGACTAAACCATTATTAAAAGGAAAATATGATTAATATTCCTGTCTGCCACTCCTTCATTTCTGTGTTGTTGGATGTAACATTGAATGTGACATGGTTACATGATCTTACTCAGCTTCATCTTTTGGTTAAGATATTAATTGATGCTGTTTTCTTGAAGGAAATGGCAGGCAGGCTAATGCATTTTTGGCCCAAGTCTAGACCACAGCCAAGTCTGCAGTACACTTTGCCATTTGATTGTGTCTCCGTCTGATGCGCATTTCTTGGAATGCCTCCACAAGTTAAGCAGGTCTGCTGTCTCCAGCAGTTTTGGTCACTGTCATACTATGTTTTAACTTCTAGGTGGAAACTACAGTCCTAGCACAGTGCGGTATCAGAACAAGGGTAATTCCAAGGCTTGACTTTGAAATTACCTGGGTATTGGGAGGAGAGGAGGGCAGAATATTTTTATTTTGTGGATGAATGGAGAGGATTATAAAGTGATTTAATTCTGTTCTCAATATTAAGGACTTTGTCTTTTACCTCTGTATCCGTAAATTCAAGGTAATGGATAGAATGGACAAGCTTGGACAATTGTTTAAAGCTCAGTAGATGTTGCAACCTGCTCATCCAAGATCAGTTGCAGTAAAACATCTCTTGGCATATTCAGAGTTTTATTAGATTTTGCTTCTTTTATACTGCAACTTGGAAAATGTGTTTTTGCATAAATCTTTGGTGCAATACACATGAAAGTGATTTTATTTCAGGTTGTCATAGCAGTTTTGGTGTTCAGCTAGTATCAGTGTGGAGAAAATAGCAAAAATAGTTTTTTAAGAAATATTTCACTAAGAATGGCACATTGCCATTGCACCTTGGATATTGCTTCACCACTAACAAGATGCTGGACCAGTATTTTTGTAACTATATGCTGCCTTTGGTAGAATGTTATGAATTGTTGTCTTGACAGTTTAAATGTCATACAAAAGTCATTACACTTTGGTTTTTATTAGGACCAATATTCCATTTCTGTTTCTGCCAGTTAACATTGCACAACATTGTACTAGATACTATGATGCAATTCTGAAACTAGCCTTCCCTGAAAATTATAACTGTAATTCAGAATTTAAATGCTTTGATTCAATCTGATACACTGTATTTTGTTCCAGTATTTGCTGATATCTATGGCTTAGCAAAGCCTGTGGTCACCACAGGACAGAATGTGTGGGTTTTCTTGAATAAAATATAGTTCTACCATGTCTTCCCTAGTCAGTGTATTATACAAGCAAAACCTCTACCTGCTACCGACTGCTGTATCTTTTGGGGTCTGTGGGGAGAGGAATAACTGGCCAGGTGTACAGGTAAAGATTAAAGGAGAAATAACTGGGGAAAAAAAAAAAAGAGTGATTCCAGTAAACAGAAAGGGAAAGTGGTCTGTTGAGTACACAGTCAAATTCTTACCCTTCATATGTTAGTGTTATTTAGAAAAATATGTTGCACACAATAAAAATAGTGAGTAATCTAATTTTGTAATTTGCATTTTTCCTCTATGCATGTAATGGTTTCTCAGAAGCACTAACCTAAAACTTCAGCTTTTGAAAACTGAGGTGGAAACAAAAAAATTTGCACTGATGAGCCCTTATTACCATCTGTCATGAAAACAGACCTTTCAAAGCATTTCAAAGTTAACTTTCTTCATAATGTTTGGTTAAGAGGCTGTTCACACTAATCCCAGGCTAAATGCCAAGTCTTGCTTCTGTTTAGCTAGCTATCTGAAGTATTCCTGTAAGAAAGACATCACTTGGATTTCTCGGACTGTTCTCCAAAAACAAAAGAGGGGTGAAAAAAAGCCCTTCTGAATTTTGCATGAACCTACCTACTGATGAATCGTTTCCCTAACAACCTGTAACTTCTTTGGCTCTCTGCTGCAAGACTATGTCCGTATAGCCCTGTTGATAAAGTCAAATATACAAAATTGAGCTACAACCTCCAGTCTGAAAAAATGCGTGTAAAGTATGTGAACTCAAACCTTAGCTTAAGTGCTGCTGTGAGTACACAAGAGCTGAGAGCCTTCTGGCTCATCTGGGAAGATGGTTTAGGATCTTGGCTAAAATAAGTTGTGTTTTAGCATCTTGGCTAAAAAGTATTACTTCCTTTGGACATTGTTAAAAGGCGGTGTGTACAGAAAATCTATGCAACTCAACAGTAGCTGCATTCTTGAGGCTAATTTCCCTTTAGAGAGGAATGATCATCATGGAGTCATGGAACTTGCATGTTTCAAAGGCACACTGGAAGATTTAGATTACACAAACTATTCTTCTCTAGTTCACATGTTTATAAACAGTGTTTAATGTCTATTGCTTCCACTTCTATCACCCTTATTTTATGGAAAGGCATGTGAAGTAATTATGAAACGTAATTTGAAGTGTTTCAGTCTGACACAATAAAGATGCTCTCCAAATCCGCTGCTCTTTTCTGATTTTATGGACTGAAAGTCAGTCCTTGCTGTTTCTCGTACTCTGTGCCAAACAGGAGTGTTCAGAAAAACACTGCTCTACAAAATTTATCTGATGAAGCAACACCCATTCCTTTTTCCCTAGAAGATTTTAAACTGATCCTTGTTGAAGTCAGATATGACCACATGATTTTCAGATAATTACCATCTATATTTAATAGTTTCTAACATGCTTCCTTCTTAGAGTGCATTGCTTGCTGTACAAAGTACAGCATGTAAATCGGTGACTCACAGCTAGAAGAGCTTCCTTAGCATTTCTCGATTTCTGCATCTATTTCCTAACAAATGCCACAAGTTTGGAAACCATGTGGAGGATTTTTCAGCTAAAATAAATAAATCTCAATCAATACTTAAGAAAAAAGGCCACAAATGGTCCTGGATTCTTTTGGGTTTTGTGTCTCCTTAGGTTCACTGGTGTGTTCGGTGTATGTCAAAACTGAATGAATGACTGCTACAGAGTTAGTGTAAATGACATAAACTTGAGCTTTAGTAATACTAATGAAATCTGTCTATGATAATTTGTTTAGTGAGCAACACAGATTGAAACGTTGCCAAATGCCAAAGCGCCTATCCTATGGTACCTAGCAGAAATCCAAACACCCATTTTTTTTTTCCCTTTTTTTGTAGCCTTTTGCTGAATATGGAGTGCTCTAGTACTTCTGCTCCTGGGTTATCAGCAACAGGCTTTGAAATATGCTTGAATAAGTTTTGTGTAGCAGCATACATTGGGTGCTGTAGGGTACTCACGTACTTGTAACAAAATATGATTTTTGCCTTGCACGTTGTCTTTAGTCATTAACAACTATCTTTATTTTCAGTGTATGTAGACATCAAACTTCACTTACAAATTAATAATTTATTTTTTTTTACGTTGTTAGCAGCATGAACTGGACCTGGCAGTTTACAAAAGCAATCAAGTTGGTCGTCGGTGTTTGAATTGCCCAGAAAGTGTTGCACAGTCAGTACTGGAACGGTGGGAAATCAGAAAGCATTTGACTTCTGCCTTTGTCTCTCATGCTAGGAAGCCTTAATGGCTGGAGCTGGTGCCATTTTTCATCATGAAAGATTAAGCTAGACAGGGAAGGAAAGCAAGGAGATGTCCTTAAGTGGAAAATAAAAGCTGGACAACTGAACAGTAGCTAGCTTGTCTTGGAGGCAGTGTTGCTGTCCTGAAGAATAAGGAGTTTAGGAATGATTTCAGTGAGTGTTCAAAAAAAGAGTGTCTCCAATTAGTGCTGTAATTACTGCGGATTTTTAAGCGAGCCGTACATGTCACAATTAGACAAGGGCTTCACTTTCCCTAGGAACAGGTGAAAAATGTATGCGTTACAAACTGTTGTAATGTGTTAAACGGGCAGTGAAGAACAGATGTGCTGTCAGCGCTGAGGGCAACCTGAGCGAAGTCTGGGTTGGGGTCGCCGTTGTCCATTGACTTGCTCCTCTGCCGTTGTGGGAGAAGTACTCGGCACCGAGGGGGTAAGGAAAGGCTTCATGAATCCAGCATGGAAGGACTGGACAAAGCCATGGAGAGCAATATGAAAATAGAAGGCAGCGTTGTATTCAAGACACTCCCCTGAAACATAATGTGTATAGACTTGGGAATCTTTATATTTTTGTGTATAGGGCTGTTTTATTATATAAAGTTGATCAAGCACAAGAGAGGCTTTTGAACCTGAGTCTTCTATCTTCCAGGTAATTCCTTCTGTTGACTGTGCTCTGAACTCCTTTTGTTTCTGTTTTTCTGATTTTTATTATTTAAAGATTTTGGGTATGTCCAAGCAGAACTTTTTTTTTTTTTAACTTCCCAATTTGGAGAAATTAGTTAATCATTTTCCAAATAAATCCGGTTCAGACATGGCAAAATAGGTAATTCTGACCACCACAACTTGTGCCTTTGAGCAGCTTAATGTGAACTGGAGTGAAACAGATCTTGTAACCTTTTGAGACTTGACTTTGCTTCTTCAGAAAGGTGTTTAAAAATCTGCATGAGGATAGGAAATAAAATCTTGTGTGTCTGAGGAATGTTGATTTCCCAACTGAATTACCATTACTTATGCACAGATTCAGATACCGGCAGAATTAGATAATTGAACTTAAACACTTAGGATTTTATTTAATATCAAGCATATATCGTTCTTGAAAACTGGGCCAACTTGACAGCCCTGAACACACAAGTCATTTGTCCTCCAAATAGAAACAACAGGGGCAAAAATGATGTTTCCCTGTAGCATCCCACTTCTCTTCCTCTGCATGGCAAGACCAACAGTAGACTAATTCCAGGCTGGTGCCTTGGTTCACCTACAGATCTTACTGGCCAGGTAACCTCTTGCTTTGTGTCAGGCTGGGGCCACCTACCCAGCCCCTAGATGCACTTGCTGTCCCCAGGAGAAATACTGGCCGTCCTCCTGGCCAGTTCATCCCTGTTTGACACGGTGGTGCGGATGTCAGTCTGTTTCGCATTGTGCTGCTGACTTGGTTCTGTGCAAATGGAGTATTCTTTTTTATTTATTTATTTATTTTTGTGAATGCTGTTTGATTTAAATACTCTGCAGTTTGTCGTCATATTTACAAAAGTTGTCTGTTTCTCTTCTGTAAGGCTGAAATTTGGGAACTACGTAGGGTGTCCTGCATCCAGCAATTGCTTAGTGGTATGGGTTAAGGCAAATTCATTTTCCTTTGCTTTATTCCATGCCGGTTCACCGCTTTCTGTGCTGTTAGTAACTCAGCCAAGGCTCCTAATTTCAGTGCTAATAAGTGGGGTTGTATACAGATTTGTGGTGCAAAGGTATGAAATATTAAGGCTGAATCTCCATACTGAAACAGGCGTGCATGAACAGCCTCCTATGAACTGCAAAGGAATTTTTAGATTAACTTGAATATCTGTAAGAAAGCCCCACTGCCTTGCAGCAATTAATTCAAGTGATTGGATGCTAGGAATGGTTTATTATAATTGCACACAGGTAGTAATTTATTAGGGTGGCTGTTTCTTTTGGCATATGTCAAGAAGGTCAGAGTTTAGACTTTTTTGGACATTAACCTAGTCTTCTGAAACTCTGAAGTTCCACTTTTTGGTCATTAATTTCATACATGCTGAGATTGTGACAATTAACCCACTTAATAAAGGTCAAGTTTCAATTTTTTCCAATTTCTGGAACACTTAACTTTATTCCTTCTTGAAAATGGGCAGATACAGAATGATAAATAGTTATTAAATGAGAACGAAGATGTAGTTCTGCTGTCAAGATACTATTGAACGGTTAGTAACAAAAGGACCAGAACTACTATGGATTTGAAGTAAAAGGAATAGCGTAAAACAGACTTCAGGAAAAGTATAGATCACAGTAAGCTGTTTAAAATAATTTCCACTAACACCCCTATTAACTTACTCTACTTTAGCTTCTAATTATGCAAATCCATAATTTGTCCCTTTAATGTTTTTCACGTATACATGTGATGCTTCCCACAGCTCTGAAGCAGCATCTAACCGCAGCTGAAAGGCATAAACAAGCAAAGTGAGTAAGAAAATGGTGGTGGTCTTTTCAGATGGCCAAAGCCTAGTTATACGGCATTTTAATAATCTCTGGATTTCAATGAGCCCCAAGATCAGATAAAAATAAACCCTTGGTTCTGTGTAGTGGCATCGATTCCTAAAGGATACATTGGTATGTTTGGTCTCTTAAGCTAACACTTAAAAATTAGAACTGAAGTATGTTGTCATTTTTGAAACCTCTGAAAAGTAACCACCAAAAAGCATATTTATTAACTGTAAATTGCATCATCCATTGAAGAAGTGTTTGCAGATGAGTAAGAAGTAGGCATTTTTTATGCTAATAAAATCATTGCACCTTCAGTATTACGTCAGCACTGAGCAATTTTTGGAAACCTATTTTACACATACATTTTTGCCTGCTTTTTAGGTATCGACCAAGATTGTGAGCCCTTCTGGAGTATTATTGCAACAGTTTCATAGTTTGATGCTGAACACTTTAATGCAGGAATGACACACGAATCTTGCAAAGAATAAGGAGCTGTGGATTGAAAATAATACTGTTTCCTGCATAATTTTTCAATGAAGTAGTACAAGTACTATTACCCAAACCTTAGAAATGGAGATATTGTCACAAATTCTCAGTCCTGTTTTGTGGAAGCTGCAGCTCTGGGCTTCTGAACAGGCTCACTTCAAGGACAGGGGCGTGAAGTATCTGACACTATTAGCGTGTGCACCAGGGTAACTGCACGGAATTCATATTCTAATATCATCCCTCAAGATTAGATGAAATTATTGGCGCCCTGGGAAAAAAGTGTGGCTTTTGAGTTTAAAATCCTGCAGTACAGTTTGGCACTGATGGGGTTTATTTTCCATGGGAGAGGTTTAGCTGTTGCTTTAAAACCTCTTGCCTCGTCCCCGGGGGTTTTTACACAGACACACGCGCACAGGCGCTTGTGGTCCTCTCTGTCCCTTCTCCCTTGGAGAGGAGTTATTAGCCTGCGCTAATGCTGGCTAAATGCTCACTGGGTAGTAGCGATACTTGTGGGACCGATGATTTATAGCCACTTGATTCAAAAGATTTTCAGCTAAAGCTAAGTAATCATTTCAAATGATCGAATATCGTCTGCCACGAGAAGCAAATACACAGCACAATGACAGTTATCAAGCTTACTCTCAGTAAAGTATATTAATCTTTTCTCAGATTTTACTTTTGGGAGTAGTAATATCCTCTGACAGAACAGTTCAGTCATCGTAAGCCGAGTTTCAAGAGGCAGCAGTATTTTTCCTCAGTGAAAGAAGAGGGCTCAACAGGTAGAACTTCAGCCTAAAAACGATGTGCAGACTTGAGGTGGACCTCATGGTTTTGCATCACAAGAAATTAGGTAGCCTTTTCCTCTTCTTTCTCTTTATTAAGCGAGCTATTTTTGTTGTCCATATTGGGCAACTATATAAAAACAGGCAAGTTTTATATCTTGGCAGGATTAAATGAGGAGTATGTATGTCTTTTTTCATATCCTTGAATATCAAAACAAGACAAGCCTATTTAGGAACAAGGATTTTATTGCTTAACATATATTTGCATCACGCAGTGGAGACATTCACTTTCACGGCACGTTTTCTCCCAATGGTTTCCAAATGCCTCACAGCTCTCACAAAGCTGAATTTTTGCAGTACTTTTCTGAGATGAAGAAGGGGCTACGAAAGGGTGGCAGAGCCTGAATCTGGGGTTCTGGTCATGAGAGATGCCTTTGTTAAATGTTTTCAGCATCATGTGAAATAGTTTTGTGAACAAACTACAAGCTTGTTTCTAGAAAGAGAAAAAGAGATGTGCCTGCTACTTGTTTCGAACAAATGCTTACTAAAATAAGTAGTTCATCTTTGCGAATAGCAGGTCATTAAGCACTGGGGTTAATTTCTCCCTAGCCTTGGATTGGGGGAAGAAAGTAAAGCTGTCGCAGCAGTACTAAGCCTCCCCCAAGGACAGGCTGATGTTCACAGGTGTAATTGTACCTGTTCTGATCGAGACTTCTTCTCTGGGTTCAGTGATGGCAAATGCAAATAAAGTGTCAGCTTGGAAAGCACTGAAGAACACATAATGATACGGTGTGGTCATCCTATTTCCAAGAAGATATAAAAAGCAATATTTTCTGTTAGCCTGCAGAAAACGTAGACAACAGAGTCAAGGTGGAGCTTCTATATGAGAGAACCCCTAAAGGTTTTTTAAGGTAAAGAGTAGCTGTGATACAGATATACAAAGCAATGAAAGGTGCTCTAGGGAAAGGCATAGCTGGACAAGATGTTCTCTCAGGAAGGTATTGGTCTAAACTGCACAAATCTGCAGGAAAGGGTGAGACTTAGCCTCTCTTCCTCATGTAGAAAACTTGTGAAAACTTTGGATCTGTCAAAGCATCCTATTTTGATGTTTCAAGGCTGATTTGTTAAAGAAACAAAACCTGGGCACTGACACGATCTCTTTACATTTCCCTACCCGTTACTTAAGTATTTCTTAAGTTACTTAAGTCTCCAGTGTTAAGAATTTGTTGGTGGTCTTCAAATTTGACAAAGTTATGGAAAGCTCGGAGATTGCGGAGTCCCATGAAAATCACCAGCCAGGTAGTGCCCTGCTTTAGGGACTGACTGCTTCGTAAGCTCACACGTTGTTAGCCTGCAGAAAATCCGTGCGGAGACAGCCCCTATCACAGTTCGTGGTCAACCATGAGAGCCAGAAGGAAACCATGCCTCATTGTTCACGAAAGTAACCTGAATTTAAAACTTCTGATCTGGGTTTGAAACGTCCTGTTGTTTAAGATTGTAAGCTAGTATGATATAAAGACTTCTTTGAAATATTGAAGTAAAAGATTCAAAGTGTTCAATATCTTAATAGCTTCTTGTCCTCTGGTGCAAATGGTCAAGAATGAATTTTGCGTCGAATTGAAGAAGAAACTTGGATCCAATTTGGAAAGTTGCTTTTTGGTCCAGCCCCAGTCCCATTCATCCTTCTCTGCGTAGGAGGACCAGGGGCAGTCTGAAGGGCAGGGAACCTCAAAGTGACCCAATAAAACATAGTTGACCACGGACACTTCGTGCTATAGCCAACAAGACAAGAAACCCACCACTCAGGAGGAGTTTGAAAAGGCAAAGCAATGGTCTTAATGCTTCAGATTTCTGTTAGAGGAAATAGACAAAATTAAGAAGATAATTAGCCCTCAGCCCTAAGATTACAAGCAGATTCAAATTGAGGGGGGAAGGTAGAAACTTATCCCATGGGCAAGTAATTATGCAGTTGTCTAAGGAGAACGGTTTTTGCATCGCTTTTGATGCTTTTTGTATGCACGACAGAATGGAAGTTCAGTGGTCTGAGCTGGATTTCCTACATTCCTTGAAAGACTAGTCAGACCGAGTCTTTGATAACAGCCTCATCAGTTTGGCAACATGGGGCTTGAGGAAGTGTGCATAAGTTGCTGTCCTATTTTATTTTATTTGACAACCTTTTTTTGAAGATCAGAGCATACTTACAATTTTTATAGAACTCCTAAATCATTAAACTTACCGCATATGCTTATAAATGGCTTTTGTAGTCTGCTTCAGTTTTTTCCTATGCTGGGTTTATATCAGGTAAACTGGAATAAATGCAGGCTCCTGACTCCCACCTGATTCTCGATATCCCCATGAACGCTTGCCGGCAAATTGAGTTAACTCTCTACCACTTGAAATAGCCACTAAATAGGGTCCGCAGGCTTTTCACCTTTCTGACCTTTGGTTTAGGTACAAGTCAAAACGGTAAGTGGTGTGCCAACACCAGCAGAGGCTGACACGGCTGTCCATCACCTTCAGCCTTCACAGGCTCCTGGAGAGTACAGCTGCTTTGGTCAGCTGCATTTGGCTACAGGACCTCGCCAGTTACTAACAGGAAGGAGGGGAACGTGCATAGAGCAGGTGACACCGAGGTGGTTGAAAAGGCTGGGATGAAATAATACAGATAGAGCGATAGTAATGAGTCAGTTGAAAACGTCACCTCAAACACAGAGATGTTAAGCCTAATAAGCCTAAAAACCTGAAGTGTGTCAATTTTCCTGTTTGCTTAGGTTCGCTGGGGTTTTTTTAACATCTTTCGTATTTGCAAGATCTCTAAAGACACCCGTGCCCTCTCTGGTAAAGGGATAAATACGGTACTTATTGGAATAAGATCTCATTTTGTTCCGTTTCAAACCAAATAAGTGTGCTCTGGAGATCGTGGGAAGTCTGTAAAGGGATTTACCTCCAAAGCTAACAAACCAGCCATGGAACAAAGGGAGAATAGCCCTTGTTTGAGGTCAGCAGTTACCAAAATGCAGTATGTTGGCACTCCGAGTGCCAGTTTTTTCCTCTGTAAAGCATGCTGGAGTATTCCGCAGCAAGTGCCTGGTGCTGTGGTGCAGGACGTCTACCTTTGCTGTCCCTCTTTCACCATTCATTGACATGCAGAGAAAACTACAGCACGGACAGTCTTCACTGCATCATTCTCCATACCTGTGAGCGGAGTTTCGGACACTGCGCTACTTCTGCCTGGTTCAGATGGGTCATAGGAGACAATTATTTCATTAATAAATGTAAGAACTGCAGAAGGACTCGGTGTTAGCTGAATCTCGGGCCAGAACCTTAGACATGGCCTCCAGGTTATCCACTCGGCCCACAGCAGGGAACTGCTCTAAATGCGCATCCAGAAGTGCCTAACTTCAGACGTGACGAGCCAAGTTCACAGGGCAGGTGCATCCCTGATTTCAGCACAAGTAGCGTTGCTCTTTTTTAAAAAAAGGACAAAAAAGGACCTGACCATTTCCTATGCCCTCTGAGGGGTCTGAGGAAAAAAAACCCCAACAACCTAATTCACAGGCTGTTCTGTTGTGTTTCTGGCTGAATCTCACCAGGCAGTGGCTGGTGCCACATTCAGAGCACTATTTCTTAATTCTCTCTCCTTCGCTCCATACTTATCTCACTTTAGAGAGTGTGAAATTTTTCAGTTCATTATGTTCTGAACTGTTATTTAATTGAAGCCCCTAACATTCAGTCGGTACACACTGCACACAGTCATTTAAAATATTCCAGCAGTGCACATTTTTTATACGTGGTTCAATTGGAAGTGATCAAGGTTTGAGACTTCCAGCCCATAAAGGCTTCTGCTGTGGAAATGTGAAGTGCTGCTCTCAGTAATTTCAAACTGCTTCCTAAGCAGGCCCTCAGTTCCGAGTGTCTTAAACTGCAGCATAATTTCTCACAGAAAGGAGCAAGTTGCAGGATTTGACAGAGCCCACCAGCTGTGGAGTGTGGTGGGAAGCCCTCCTCTCTAAACAAAGAGCTTGGGTGGCAGATTTTTGTTTCCCTCACCCCACCTTGTCCTGAAGTACCAAACAGAGTGACTGCCCTTTCTTCTGCATGGTGCGTGTCATGCTTGCAGCTTTGTCCTCGGTTCCATGAGATCTTGTGTGCAACTGAGATACGAGCACAGAGAGTCTCTCTAAATTAATTTCTTCCAGCTGAGTACCCTGAAACTCCAGTGTTGTAAGGAGGATGGTGCCCTGGAAGAAACTAGGAAGAACCATGGCATCAGGAGCTCAGATCACAACCACCTGCAGTTTCACTGCCCCAGCGTGAAGCCATGGTGAAGAGAAGATACTATCCAGGGAAAAAGTCTGGAGAGGGACTTTTTACAAGGGCATGTAGTGAGACGATGAGGGGTGATGGCTTCAAACTGAAAGAGGGTAGATTTAGATTAGATCTCAGGAAGAAATTTTTCACAATGAGAGTGGTGAGGCACTGGAACAGGTTGCCCAGGGAAGCTGTGGAGGTCCCATCCCTGGAAGTGTTCAAGGCCAAGCTGGATGAGGCTTTGAGCAATCTGGTCTAGTAGGGGGTGTCCTTGGCCATGGCAAGATGGCTGGAGCTAGATGATCTTTAAGGTCCCTTCCAACCTAAACCATTCTATGGCTCTATGGTTCTATGATTAGGTGCAGCAGTGCAGCTGTTTGAAGTTTACTCTGCCTGTATTTTGGATGTGGCTGCAACCTGTGACAGCACAGACTGCAAGCTTACTTTCCTTCCATTTTCCATAACCTGTGTGTTGACGATAAAAGGGGCTGTGTCAGGGGATGGTTGTCTTCAAGCTTCCTAAGCCTGATTCTGCACAGCAAAGGAAAGGTTCTACTTGTGAGGGAGAAAAATGAAGCTCACCACCTCCCTTCTCCTGCTGCTCAGTGCAAAGCGATCCTCGGGGATTACTAGCTGTCTGTTGTGGTGGGGCAGGCTAGTGACAGTGGTAGACAATACTGTGTACCGCACAGAGAAGAGTCTCCACCACTTTTCAGTGTTCAAGGTTAAAGCCGAAGATGAGTCAGAAATTCCAGTTTTATTGAAAATGCTTGGTAATCTCTAGTAATGACCTAGTCTAACTAAAGAACAAGCACTTGTTAAAGGTCATTCATGTGAGCAGAGAAAAGTGTTCATTTTCCAAGTGCTGTCATCTTCTACTTTAATTAATATCAGCCGTGTATGCTGTTGGCAGTGGCTTCAAATATTGTAGCATGGGAAGACTGGACTTCCAGTGACATTTTTAATGAAAAAATGTAAACCATCTCTCACAAATGCTGTAATTGAGGTGTTCATTAGCTAACCCTGGACTGCAGAGGAACACCTAGAGAAACAAGCTGAACTCTGTGAATCTTGGATAATTTTGTAGAAATGAGAAGTCTTGCGGACATAATCCAGTAAGTTGCTATCAGCTAGGGACGCATCTGGAGAGGCATGGTCCAGGTGGCCAAAAAGACCATGAAAAAGGCAGATGAAGCACAAGGAGGCAAGATCTACACTACTGATGCTTGATGGAAATGTAAGACAAGTAGCTCAGGAACCTGTAGATTTGGGAAACTGCTTCTGTGAAGATCCTTATCCTGATCCTTTGAAGAGATTGATGAAGGCCTGAAGCACAAGCAGAAGCTATTATATCCTTTCCAGAATCCATTAGGAGGAAGCACTCCAACTCTAGATTTATCCCTTGAGGCTGGAAGGGTCCACTAGATCACTGACTCTGACCTCCCCAATTGCACCCAGTTACCTGGTATGTGTCCGTAACGTGCATTTGGCTAAGACAAAGGCATCCAATGTTTATACAAAGACAGGAAAAGATAGCGATTCCATTGCTATTCTTGGCAGCTTGTTTCCATATTTGATCACTCTCACTTTCAAAAAAAATATTTTCCTATTGCTTCAGGTCCTAATGGTAGATTTTGTACTGCTTTGTTTTGCTGGATGCAAAAGCTCTCTTTCTAGTCCCTGGAAATTTCCCTCTGTGAATATACTTGTATGGAATAATTAAGTTTACCTTCTAGGCTTCTTCTTTTGATGAGATAGGCAAAGAAAGCCTCTCATTGTAAGCTGTTTCCTCCAGCCTGAGAGTCATTTTGGGGTGTCCCCTCTGTGTTCCTCTAACTTTTCAGCACTCTTCAAAGATTCCTTCACTGGCATATATACTGGTACTTGTAACACCAAGGCTGTTTATGGTGGTATTTATGTTTTTAATTGCTATTTTGCCTGGTCAAGTATCAAACTGTTTCAGTAGTCCTCTTTGTCTTAGTGCTTGTTTGAAACTCTCACTGAGTGCCTTGCTCATTGTTTGAATCACTACTATCGATGATACAGTTTCCACAGTTCACAGATGGAGCCTGTATTCTGATTTCTAGACATCCAGCTTTGAATTCAGGTGCATTAAAAAGTTCTCAGGTTTCATGATCCCATTTTAACAATTGGACCAGAATGTAAGAGCTCCACAATCATCTTCACTTATCGTGCCTGAAATTGTTATGTCTTCTTCAATTCTTTTTTCAGATGAATTTTGCTATTCCTGTAAGTCCAGCGTTGTGGTTTTTTTAATCTTCCTAAGTTTGTGTGCTGCATGCCATGTTCTGACAAGAAGCTCTACAGTCAAGTTTAATGTCTTCTGAAATATTTTTACTTGCATAGATAAAAATAGGGACATGTTCTCCAGTACATTTTTTTGGAACAGAGATTGCTAAACTCCACACTTTTCACATTTAGTCATAATTTTGGAAAAATAACAGTACAGAACTGCTTGCAAAGTTTGTGAAGTTCAGCTCCAAATTCAGTTTTCCCAATAGCAGGTTGAATCAAAACGTCTCTCCAGGTACTTTCACTTTTTACTGTGGATGAGGACTGTACAGCATGGGTGTTTATGGCTCTTGTTAAATATGTTCACGCTCAGCAATTAGTTTGTACAGTCATTCAGTAAGGAAGAACATGGATCATCTGCACTAGGCAATTCTTGAGGCAGGCGTCTCCTAGAAATGGTCTGAAAGAAATGCCTCTGCTCAGTCAGGCGGTGTCAGGGCAGAGATGTTCGCACGCTGGGCCAGAGCTCTATGGTTTCCTACCAGGGATGGCAGAAGCCTTCACAATGGAGAAGAGCGGTTGGGCTCTCAAAGACAAATGGCACCTTCAAATTGACTTACAAGTCTCAAAATGTATGCAAGTTTTAAAAACGCTCATATGATGGACTGATGTGTGGTAGGCCTTTGGTGATGACAGAGGAAGGCTCAGTCAGATCTCGTGTTAACAACTGGGAACTTCTGGAAGGGCAGTAGGAGCTGCTCACCTAAAGCGGTTTCTGGAGTTAAGGACTGAAGCCGCACTGCAGAAGCACTCCCTGGGGAGTGGGAAATGGGTACAGACCAGGCAAAAGAGAATGGGAAAGCTCTGATGAGTGGGGAAAGTCTTTAAATTATCCATTTTCTATCAATGTTATAAAATATTTAGATTAATTTTAAACAAATGTTTTCTTGTATGTATTTGCTGAAAGTAGCTTGGTCTGGATTATTATCTACCTTCCCTCAGCTATCAATTTCCAATGCTTCCTAACACATTGTGAAGCGACACAAGAAGTGGGATTAGGCTCTGCTCACCTCCCACTGAAGGCAAGGGTTAAGCTCAGCTCATACACATTTAGTTCCTCTTTAACTCCGGCAGACAACCCTCGTGTTGTTGCCTGAGTTGGTGTATTGAAGCTCACCTGTGGCAAAGACCATGGCTGTGAGTGACCTGAAGTTGTGCAAGAGTGGGATCCGATCTGAGTGGGATACTGTCAAACCACACACACGTGGAGCAGAGGTGCAGGCCTGCCACCCCTCTCCATCCTGAGCCATGCTTTTCATATCCTCTGTTTTTCAGACAATTTTTTCTCAGCTCCTCCTGCGTTTTCTTCCCAATTGCATAGCTCCCATCACAGACGCTGTAGTCTTTGTCCTTCACATATGTCCTTCACACACAGAGTCCAAACACAAAATCAAGAACCCGGGTGATTTAAAAGTGTGAAGTATTTCCTGGTTTTTACAGCCACGTGATTCACATATTGGTGGGCACACATGGATGTCAGCTTGTAGCAGCTTCTTGTGATGTTGAAAATGCGCACTAGTAAGTTTTGCAAACAGCTGGGAAAAGGAAAACGTAACATTAATTATTTGTACTGTACTGATGCTGGAGGCCACATGCAGATTGGTGACCCATCACACTAGAAACACATTCCAAAGAGCTTGTAGCCTAATGGTTTGTCACTGTTTTGTGTGAACATTACATTCCGCTGATCCAAATCCTGATGACAAGTCAGCTAGTGAGTGGTGTAAAGCTCTGGAAGAGAAGATTTCTAAATGAAAGCTCAAAACTCTTTCCAGTGTATATACCCCAGTAATATCCAAAACCCCTGGTTCATGATATGAACAAAATGAACTAATAATCTTCACTTCACCATGAGGCTGTATTTGTACTCAGAAACTTGCAGTAAAGAATGACAGATTTATATAGCATTAAAAAAAATATCTTGGAAGAAATTTGAACCTTGGTTGCTTACAATCAAGCAGAATCATTATTGGCACTCAGATGAAAATTGTGCCTTTACTTTCCTCCAAAGTTTAAAGCAAATTAATAAATACTTTTTTTTTTTTAAGTTCATAATAAGTCTTTTCATTTTGACTGAAGTCCATTGTAGCCACCTGGTGTCTGAATCACAGCAGTCTTAGTATTTAGTTGCCTTGGAACAGCTACCCTAATTCCCAAGGTGGGTGGCATGCTCAGTGTACCGAGGACGGGCAGAAGCCTCTGTATTAGTAAGTCTGGTTCCCTGAAGCTACTGTTTTTCATATTTATCTATAATCCTATTCATAAACTCATAAAGTTACAGTTTAAAGTCAGTTATGTTTCTTGATCCCACTGCCTGTACTTAGGAGCTGCTTCCTGAAGCCCTGTTGATGTGGATGTGAAGAGTCAGTTTCTTCTGCTGTTGAAAATGGGGTTCTTCTCCAAAACACCACGAATGGTTTGAGAGATACCGCTGTCTTACATGGAACTCGTTAAGGCCGAGGCTGATTTTACAGCAAGAAGGGAAAACACGGTCAAAATGCAGTGAACGAAAACATGTATCAGCACACTTTGGCTACAGGTGCAATTAAAGAAGAAGTATTCGTAAGCTCTGTGAGCCGTGACGTACCTGCACTGCCCTCATTTAAACGCCTTCTGCTTTCACACTGCTTCCAGCATCCTGCTTCAGCTTCAGCTCGTTTGTGTGGAGAGAGTTGCACTAAAATACACACTTCTACACAGAGCAACAAGCTTGTGCACTCTAGCAGAGACGTGTAAAATCCAGTTCAAAGCTATATTTTTTTTTAACGTGCAGATTTCAGTAGACCCTTCTGAAGTACAGCCTTGGGAAGTTTCAACATCTGTAAGTGCTTGAGCTGTCTAGGAACCAAGTTACTGGGGGTTGTTGAGCAAAGTTTAAACAACGTCTTGCAGTGGCCCAGCTGATGAAATGGCCGCAGCATGCGGAGGTGGTGCTGCCCAGGAGTAGGGTGTACACTGAGACTCAAGTGTCCCAGCTCTTCCACTGCCCTACCCTGTAACCATGAGAAAGGTCTCGTGTTTTTCTGTGCTTGCTTCTCCACCTATAAAAAGACCAGCGATTTGAGCTAAGTGCTTCGAGAGTAATAGATGCTGTCCAGAGATTCCCTGGAAGAACGAAACCAGCTTGGTGTCTGGGATGTCGCAGAGTCAAGCCCTGTTTGGTATTATGGTGGTAGGACAGCTCTGGTAATCCTGGGAAAGAAACACTCTTCAAATCTCAGCAGTTTCTTCTCCTTGCGACTGGTGAGTTTAGGCTACAGTGCCACTTCATGAAATAAGAAATGAGTCTGTTGAGCTATGGCCTAAATTCCCTCCCACATTAAAATGGGCAACAATGTTTGTAGCCAAGTGTGAATCATGGTACCACGTACCATGGTGCCACGTACTATGGTGCCACATACCACAACAAATCATGTCATCACGGACAAAATACGACAACGGTACTTCGTGCAGAGAGGGCACCATGGACCTGCATTTCAGGAATGTCATCCACTTACACTGCTGGCCCAGTCCTGAAGAGCTGTGCCTAATTGACTCCCTTGGTTAAATCCAGAGGCAGAGATGTTGGAACCAGTGGTTGTGGCCAGGCTGACTTCTGAGGAGCCATGTGGTACCAGTACCAGCAACGCCCCACCGAGGGCATGCAAACCAAAGTGGTGCTTTTAATCTCAGCACTTGCATTTATCTGAAAATAATTAGCTGAAGGGAAAATAAAACGCCTTCTATCTTTGCAAAGCTGGGAGGAAAGGGAAGTGCATCTAAGATTGCTTCAAATGAAACAGCAAGGCTCAGAGGAACCAGAGACCTCTGCTTGTATGCTGCATTCCTTACTCCCGAGACAAGTTTATGAAGGAATGGAGTGTCTTTAATCATTTAATTTGGTTAATTTAAAACTACGTATGCATTATTTATTTACAGAGAGGTAAAAACCTCTAATTCCTGCATTTATTATTGTAACGCACAGTATTAGAGTGATTTTTTTTTACTATTGCAATCTGCACACTGTCTGAGAGTGTTAGTGTTCTACACATCATGGTTGAGTGAATGTGTTTGAGACACCAATTCACATATACCACCCTCCATAAATTATGTACATAACTTCCACTTATATACAAAGGCGTTGCAGAAATTATAATACAAATTAATTTACAGGGCTTTCATTGCCAACCATTGTTTTATGCCCTGTGTCTTAAAGGAAAAAAAAAAAAAGGTCTTCTATTTCCCACTCCACACTATAAGGTGGATTTGGTTTTGGTGGCACTGCAATGGTGCCATAAGTTGAAGGAGCATTTCCCTCATTCACAGCAAAACCCAGGGAACCCGTCTTGTTGAAACTATCTCCAAATACAATTTTTGCAAGCTATTCATGTAAGTGGGACACCTTTTCTAATTCCACCTCATGGGAATTTAATTGCCAAGTTTGAGCCTTTGTCACTTTTCAAGGACTTCACTGATGGATAAAGAATTCAGTGAGGTCCAGATCTTTTACGAAGCTTGACAACTAATTCTGACCTCCTCGATGTGTAAAACGTGAGCCCTGGAAGACCTGGCTGAGGCAAAGAGAGAGAATTGATTCCAGAGCTGCCTCATTCCTGTGTAGCTTTAAATTATGTTCCAGCCTGACCCAGAAGGTTTCTCCAATAAAAATATCAGCCCACTCACCTTTAGATAGCTGAATTTTCCCTCATTTGTTTTCTGACCTGGGCTATACTTTGAGCAGCCAGCTTCACTGAAGGCATTGTGTGTCCACCATAATGCCTCTCATCACTAATTCACAGTCCCTTGGCATGTATGAAAGCTTAAATTATTTCCTGCAGCGTGCATTAGCTTGCACATGTCTACACTGAATTTCATCTGCCATCATGCTGTCTGGTCAAGTCTTTCTGGAACACGTCGTAGCTCCCCATAGTCTTGAGTAACCTAAAAAATTCTGTGTCATCCGGACATTTTGCTAATTCACTATTTACATACCTACTCCCAGGTCACTAAGAAACGTCTCTTACTACAAACTTTGGGCTGGCAGGCATAAATTCTTAATGTGTATTGAAGCCATGAGCCAATCTAGGGCTATTTTTTAGTTTGATTTATTTGAAGTAGCTTTTAATGGCTTATCAGTAGCTGTTGAAGGCAATGAAATCTGCAGTAGCATTACAGGTTTTGCTTTCTTGAGCTGGAGTGGCCACTGGAGACAGTGGGGCTCGTGTTCTGCTCCCCTGGACCAGAAGATAGCTCTTTCCTAAACCTGTGTGGGAAGTGAGCCTCTTCCCTTCACTCTATTTTTCCTGTGCAGGAAGAGTAACAACTCCCAAAGGCAGCAGCAGCTAGTCGTGGTGCAGAAGGAGAAGTATATGTCTCTATTCTAGGAAACTGGGTTGACCTATTCCCCTGCCTGCTCGGAGGTGGTTGACACAAGAGGATGAAACAGGGGCTGACAGAGGCAGCCAAGAGCATGCACAGGGGCAGAGAGAAGGGATGTGGGCCCATCCTGGCTGTTGTCGAGCCTCCCACCAAGGTTATCTCCCCTATCTCTGCCTGCGTGGTGAGGCAGTTACTGACTTGTCCCTCAGAGTGGCTCCCTGTCTGCTCTCCCTGGAAATGCTGAAGGCAATGTGGTGATGCAGCTTTTTTTCCCCAAAGATGAGATCCTGAGGACTGATGTGCTGTGTTGAGCAAAGCAGGTGCAGTGTCTAACAGTGCCCCTTGGGAAGAAAGCGTGACATGGCCTCATCCTTTAGTGTGGGACACACTTCAAGAGATTCATTTAACCCACCTGGTTCCTCACATCCCATTGTAGAAACTTTATATTTTACTTTGTAAATACTCTCTGTGTCTTCCTAAGCTACTATAGATTCTGTACAGTCAATACTCATAGTGATACAGCACCTCCCTCTTTGGGGAATCATAGATTCTATACTGTCAATACCCGTAGTGCCAAAGAGGGAGGTGCTGTGGGCTATTGGTTGCTTTGGATGTGGGGAGGGGATCTGGGCAATGTAGATGATGTCAGAGGTAATGTCGGATTTTGAAATTTTAAGAAGTAAAATTTACAGAGAAGGAAGAATCTCCTTTTTCTCTGTCCCTTACACATGATTTCACATGATGTAAAATATTTGAGGGTCATGAGCTCTCCTGGCAAAGCCACCACCACACTGAAAAGGTTACCATCAGTGTCTGCCGTGATGTCCAGCAGCAGCAAAGGAAACACATGAGCTGAACAGTTAAACAGGGCATTGTTGCCACTAGCAATGGTACTTTGTTGACAGCAATAGGATGGTATATATTTCTCAGAGGTATTTGTTGTTCCAGGATACATGCAGGCTTAAGTATATGAGACTGACTTGGATTGTGGTCGGCACACTTAGAAGGTTATCTTTGCCATCAGAAGAAAAGAGACTTTTAATTACAAGCACAATAACATTATCAAGCTGGGGCAAATCTTGTGCTTAATCCTGCTCTACTGATCTGGGGTTTTACCTGGTTCAGATTCTCATCTTTGGGTGTTTCCTCATGAAATCACTTCCTGGGCTAGATGTTTTTGGTAGAGTTATTTTGCAAAAAAATGCTGGAGGACAGACTCTCAGGCTGAGCACATTTGGGAAAATACTGTTCTGCTCTCAGCCCCTCTCTGAAGTCGGGAAGAAGGCCACATAGCTGCACAGGTGCCTTTGCAAACCATCACTCATTCATACCACGGCAAGGGACTAGCGTCCCCCCCCAGCCACCAGCTCAGGCCTGCTGGAAACCAGCAGCATAAACCCCCCTCCATGCTGTCCCAGCGTGGCCACCAGGTAAGGAAGAAGAGAAAGTCTCCGATTCCAGCTTGTCAACACGACTGTATTGAGCAACACTTGTGCGAACTTCTTCCTTCGGTGTTCAGCTTCTCACCCGTGGGTTGTATTGATTCTGAGCGCTTTGGCCGTGAGCTCATGAGCTCTGTTACCTTTTGGTGGTGGCTGCACCTGCAGGTGCTGTGAAGGCATCTGCTTCCCCCATATCATGTTAAGAGTCACCTGGTTCCCAGCCTGGAGGCTCTGGACAGCTCTACCTTTAGGTTACATCTCCCACTTCATCCCACACCTCATCACCCTCTCCCCCCTCCTCCCTGTCCTCCAGCCTTTCCTCTCCCCTCCTGCCCTCGGCCACCCTCCTGCTGTCTTGCCTGCCCTCCAGCCATCCCCATTCCCCTGTCTGCGTTCCTCCCTGTCTGCCCCATTTGCCTCCCACCGCAGCATCTAACAGACCGTGCCTTTCTGCAGACGGACTGGGGCAGTCACCTACAGCTCTCCACAGGGCACTGGTCCCCAGTGGGAAGCAAGGGCTGTTTCCCTCCTGCTGTACTTGAGGTGGCTTGTCACCCTCCAGGGTCTCCGTGAGCGCTGGAGTGTCCCAGGGAGCTGGATTTCAGCAGCGCGTCCCCCCGGCAGGATTTTGTCTGAGGGTCGGGGAGGAAGGGTGGGCAGGTTGGGGGTTGCCTTGTTAAAAAGGGGGAGGCTTTGGGGTCTGCGACTGAGTGGAGGAGGCGGTGGGAAGGGCAGCAACCCCACGGAGCAGGCTGTGCTCCAGGCTGTTTGGGAGCTGTGGTTTCAGGTGCGAGCTCAAGCATCAAGCAAAACTGCCTCCAGCACTGCCCTGTCAGGGCATGGAAGTGTGGCTGGTCCTTGCTCAGGGGTAACATAAAGTCCCTCTTCTTCCCATGGCGCCCAGGGCGGGCCTGCCTCTACTTGCTTTGCAGAAGGCTGCGAGCTCTGGAGGGAGCACGGCCACGGAGGGAGCATGGCCATGGAGGGAGAGCAGCCATGGAGCACAGCTATGGAGGGAGAGCAGCCATGGAGGGAGAGCAGCTATGGAGCACAGCTATGGAGGCACAGCAGCCATGGAGGGAGAGCAGCTATGGAGCACAGCTACGGAGGGAGAGCAGCCATGGAGGAAGTGCAGCTACGGAACAGAGCCATGGAGGGAGAGCAGCTATGGAGCATGGCCGTGGAGGGAGCACTGCCATGGAGGGAAAGCAGCCATGGAGGGGGTGCAACTATGGAGGGAGCGCAGCTATGGAGGGAGCACGGCTATGGAGGGAGTATGGCCGTGGAGGCTGTGAGCCCTGGAGAGAGCACAGCCATGGAGGGAAAGCAGCCATGGAGGGGGTGCAACTATGGAGGGAGCGCAGCTATGGAGGGAGCATGGCTATGGAGGGAGTATGGCCATGGAGGCTGTGAGCCCTGGAGAGAGCACAGCCATGGAGGGAAAGCAGCTGTGGAGGTAGCACAGCTATGGAGGGAGCACGGCCATGGAGGCTGCAAGCCCTAGAGGGAGCACAGCCATGGAGGGAGTGCGGCCATAGCAGGAGAACGGCCATGGAGGGTGTCAGCTATGGAGGGAGTGCAGCTATGGAGGGAGCATGGCCATGGAAGGAGTATGGCCATGGAGGCTGTGAGCCCTGGAGGGAGCACAGCCATGGAGGGGGTGCAGCTATGGAGGGAGCACAGCTATGAAGGGAGCCTGGCTATGGAGGTAGCACAGCTAAGGAGGGCGCATGGCCATAGAGGCTGCGAGCCCTGGAGGGAGCACAGCCATGGAGGGAGCACGGCCATGGAGGGAGCGCAGCCACTGGGCTGTGGGACCCATCAGCAGAAGCTCTGCCCCACAGAGCCAGTGGGACCCGTCCGGCTGGGCTCTCCCAGGCCCCACCAAGCCACATGGCACGGTGGGTGTTTGCCTGGAGCTGGGGCTTTCACAGAACTTGGGTTTTGTTAGAGGAGGAGGAGTTTCTCTCTTGACATTTTCACAGCTCTGGAAGGAACAGGAGGGATTGATGACTCTGAGCACAGCAAAGACAAAGAGGTGATCCTGCCCTCCTGGGCTTTGATAAACCCAGGCAACCAGCCACCACTTGTTCTTACAATCCCTCACTCCCACATATGCACAAGAAACACTATTACAGGGCTTTTTCAACATTAATGCATGCTTATTAACTGACGTGCCTTTGTTTTCTATTAAAAATCTTGTTTCTAAACCTCTCCTTTAAACTCACCGTATAGACGCACGCACATACTTATTTTTCTGTCAAAGAAATCAGATCTGTAACATTTGAAGGGGAAAGAAAAGTACCATTTTAAACTAAATTTATTTTTTTCTTTTCAGCATTTTCTTTTACCGAATTACTCTTCAGCTATTAATTTCACAGACATTGTGCTCAGTTCCAGTAGCCTGTGGAGGTCTGTTGAGGTGTGATTGGGCAAGCCTTTTGCTAGCAAAACCCTCTTCATTTTTTTCTCAAAAGCACAGTGTTTGCACCTCGCAAACCTGACACTGGTACTGAGGCGCAGATTTGTAAAGGTATTTTGGCATCTCCCTCCCAGCAAATCAGACTCAGAGATCTGGCTTTTCCGGTACGATAGTTTGCTCTTTTGGTGGTTGAATTTTACTTCTGTCAGAGGAATGGCAAATCTGAATTGACTTCTCAGGGAGCAAAATCACAGGAGGACAAGGCAAAATCCGTTACAAATATCTGCTGATTAAGTCTTGCAGATGCCCATCAGGAAAAACGGGCACTTCAACCCATTTTCTGCCCAGAAACTCCAAGACAAAGCAAATGGCTCAGAATATGAGAACCCACATCTAATTCATGGTGATGGTTGGATGCAGCAACATGCAGATGGATTGAAGAAAATGTGGCACAGCATCTTCCTAACAAAACTGCACGGTTCCCAACACCTGAGTGCTTTTTCAGCAATCGCTCAGTAATTATGCAACATGGACAGGCCTACTTGTTCGCCATCACTTCTACATTTCACTGTAACTTTGCAAAATGATCAAATGATTGAGACCTAGAAAGTTCACGTTGTCTGTCCTGTATTCAGACTACTGCATGACACTATTGTGCAATTTAGACCCTCGGTGAAACTAATTGTGTTTTCTGCCTTCCTGCCTAGAGGGCCAGAGAGAACAGGACCCCGTTGTGCTAATTTCTGGATAAGCACATAATGAGCATTCCTGTACTGACGAATCCATTATATAAATGGAAAAAGAGACCCAGAGAGAGCAGGGACACAAAAGGGAGTGAACAATACAGGAGCCATGAATATCGGGTCAGTGGGATCTCATCTTCAGAATGTTCTGCTCCCACTTGAGGCCAATCGTTTGAATAGCTTTCACAGGGGTGGGAGTCTGCTGGATGCTCGGACCACAGCTGAGACCGGAGCTCAGCATCTATGTGTATTCAAAGGGAACGTCAGGCCTGAGATGCTCTGCTTGCTGTGTCCTGTAGGATGCTGCCTCTGAACAGCATCATTTCTCCCAAGCACCTCTGTGAAGGAACCTGAGACATTATAATTCCCAAACATCCACCAAATCCCAGAAAACTGCTGAAATGCAGTTGAAATGGCAGAATTCTGATGTGGTCACTTAACCCCCTGCTACTTCAAACCCTGGTATCTGTGTACAAATAAAATAAAAGGTAATAGTGCTGGATCGTTGGCATAGCCGGGGAGGAAAGCAGTGATACCATGGGATGGTTTCATATGAATTATTTATTGGGCGCTGTGATCAGAGCTAGGTTTAGCCTCTGCCCTGCTCTAGGTCATCACAAGTATATACCCTATGCCCTCTCTCAAAGCATTAAGCAGCCAATGCCAAAGACAGGATCTTTGCATGACTGCCTCTAGATCCCAACACACACCCGTGTAGCCCCTATAATGGACAAGCACATGTATTATTAAGCAGCAGAAAGCACTTGTACAAGGCTGACGGCACACATGACTTATTTACACTGACCTGAAATAGCAGCACTTTAAGTGATACAAACACAGAAGACTTTAAAGTGCTCCATGGAGATTTCTGAATACAGGAGAACCCTTTGGCTAATCCTGAAACATTGCTTTCTTAAAAAGTCGTCTCATTCTCTTTTATGCACCTGCCATTACTTTCCTTACCTAGAAGTGACTTCCTTCATTTTTCCCTGTATATTGGATTATTAGCAGCTTGGTTAATAACAATCCTCCCACTTCTGTTGGCAGATGCAGCATTTCAGAGCTGACAGTTCCTGAGGGCTTAGGAATACTCTCCTGTAGGCTTGCAGGGTGGAGAATTCATGGGGTTTTCCCTTCTTTTAGCTGGGTTTCCTGATGGAAAGTGGCTTTAAATGATCCTGCCTCCCTGCTTCAGCTATGCCCGCTGGCCAGGCTTGGCACAGGTTGTCCCCACCGTCACTCGGTGTCTGTTCGGGGACGGGGTCTGGATGTCTGGTGTCCCTTGGGAGGTGTGTGCCCAGATGAGGAGGGAGGTCACTGCCAGGGCGGCTGGGGAAGGCTCCTGGGGCTATGCCAGGAGTGTGGGGTGAGAGGCAAGAACCAGTAACACATTAAAATGTATGTGTGTGTGTGCGGGGGGGGACCTTAAAGATTATTTAACCAAAAAAAAAAATAATCTCAAAGTCTGACTTATATGAAATTTAATTTAATTTATTTTTACACCAGCAGCTGTCAGTTCAAAGAACAAAAACAAAGTAGCCATCTGTGCTTAATTTCATAAATCTACTGTAGATTGTCACATGATAGTGGAACTTGGACAAAAACGTGTCATGTGATTGGGTCCGGTCCCTTTAAAGTCATGCTTTCATATATAGTCTGATTTAGCTGCAGCTATAGGCATCAGGCCCCACTAAGCAGGCAGCAACCTGTCATGAACTGAGCGGGGTCGGTCTGATAGAAATTCCGATTTCTAGGGCTTGTAACATCTTCCCCCCTTTTTTGTTGCAAAAGTGAAGTCTTTTGTTGTTTTTTGGGTTTTTTTTAATTATGTTTCCAGCATTCGAGCAAAACTATGAGCCTATCTGATAATAGCAATGCCTGTGACATGAAATGTAACATAAAATACGTCCCTTCCCATGAGAGCTGCAATGACCTGGAAAAAGCAGGGTGCCAGGGAGCTGCGGCGCACCAAGGGTGGTTGCAGAGCCAAGCAGCCTCACCCCTCAGCGGAAGCCCTTCCCTGGCTCTTCGGCTGGGAGGAAAAGAGTTTGCTTTAAACCTCCGCAGATCACAGGTGAATCAGAGAAATGTAAAGAAATTAACTTTTTTTTAGCCATTCGAGAGGCAGGGCTAATAGGGAAAGTCAGAGTGTGTTTACTCTCCAAATTCATATTACTAAGAAAGTGCAAGGGAGAGAGATCAGAGGGGGTGTAATTAAAATACAGATCAAAAAGTCGCATTTTTCAATTTGCCATGTGAAAAAAAAATAACAATCAGCTTGTCATATTCTCATTAAATACCAGATGGTTGAGCATGAGTAATAGATCTCTGGCTGACAGAAATCTGCAAACTCTTTTCTTTGGAGAGTTTTTAACTTAAGCAACCCGACCATATCGAATAGTCAATAATGCTCTCAAGGTGAATGTATTTGTTTAGTATTTGCGTGCATGTATATGTCTGTGCGTGCCGGAGCGTACGTGTGTGTGGGGTGGAAAGAAGAGTCAGAGCCTCAGAGAAAGTAAAATTAATTCTTAACAGGTAATTTTAGCTGCCTAACACTTATGCTCTTACTCTCACACTCGCAGACACAAGAGTTTCCGAAGGTTTTAATGCTTTCCACCTTCTTGCAGATAATTAAGTGATGACCACACCTATGCTGAAAGGAAAAGGCCACAGCTCCTTTATCTAATGCAGCTACATAACCATAAATCAGGCTGTCGCTCTCATGTCGAGCCCCACAGATCAATCGCTTTCTCGCTGCACTGCCGTCCCCCTCCGGCAAGGCGAGCAGGCAGCTGCCGGCAACCGTTTCCCGCTGCCTTCACCAGGGCCAGCTTCCCCTGGACTAACTCCCGCAAAAGTTTTACCATGATCACGTTATTTCTCTCGTTTGTTATTATTAGTACTGTATTACAGTAACACCGGTAGGATCTGGCTGTAGACCACCACTGAGACAGTACAAACACAGAATTAACAAGATGCCCCTCTACTCTGCTGTTGACCCTCTACTCTACTCTGGTGGAGATCCCTCCTGCAGTACCACGTCCAGCTCTGGGGCCTCCAACATAAGAAGGACAAGCACCTGTTGGAGCGGGTCCAGAGGAGGGCCATGAAGAGGACCAGAGGATTAGAACACCTCTGCTATGAAGACAGGCTGAAAGAGTTGGGGTTGTCCAGCCTGGAGAAGAGAAGGCTCCGGGGAGACCTTAGAGCAGCCTTCCAGTTGCTAAAGGGGACCTACAGGAAAGATGGGGAGGGACTCTTTATCAGGGAGTACAGTGATAGAACAAGGGGTAGAGGTTTTAAACTGAAAGAGGGTAGACTTAGATTAGCTATTAGGAAGAAATTCTTCACTTGTGAGGGTGGTGAGGCACTGGCACAGATTGCCCAGGGAAGTTGTGGATGCCCAATCCCTGGAAGTGTTCAAGGCCAGGTTGTATGGGGTTTTGAGCAACCTGGTCTAGTGGAATTTGTCCCTGCCCATGGCAGAGGGGTTGGAACTAAATGATCTTTAAGGTCCCTTCCAATTCTAACCATTCTATGATTCTATGATTCTATGTTTCTTTTCTTCCCCATCTGATTTACTCTCTCATTGTGCAACATGAGAGAGCACATGGACATGGGCAGGTGGGGAAGTTCAGGCCTAACCGTATCAGAGGGTGCTCGTGGAGACAGCACCGTCGGCATCAGCATTGCTGGTCTTCTGGAGCCAAACCTTCACATAGCCAGGCGCCTGTCTCGATCCCAAGTACAAAGACGCACCCGATTGCTACCTTACTGGACTTCAGCCATTTGTGAGGCTTGATATCAGCGCAGCCAAATGACTGGGAGCCCTGAAAGGCCGCTGTAATAAAGGAAACATTTAAGCCTGCCAGCAACACGTTTCAAAGAAATTCTGCATGTGTGCAGAGGCAGCAGCCATTTTCCTCTTGCCTGCTCCAGCCTGCCACGGAAGTACACACGGATCTCTCTTGGAGACCTTGCATTTTATTTTAATTCCACCCCCCAACCCCCTTCGCTTCTCGCTGCTGTTTTCCCTTAATCTAAAAGAAGTCATTTTGAATGAAAGTAGATGATCTGGTCCTTGTATATGGAAAAACAGCAATTACTGGCAAAGAACAACAGTCTTTGTGGTAGGAGTGTGGTAGCTTTATTCTCCTACAAGTTTGGGCTGGACTGCTACTTAGAGTAATAGACGTTAATGCCAGAAAAGAGCTTGTGAGGTTTTTTGGCCTACTCTTTTTGCCAGCAAGGGATTTTTCCCTACGGGGTATTGTAACCGAGCTTTAATTAAAAAAATTAGAAGGCATTAAAGCAGCACAAAGTAATAGCCTCCTTCGGTGTACCTCACATTACCAATCAACCTGTTAGTCTCAGACCTTCCTCATTCAACCTACCGACACATCTGTGTTCTTGGCAGATCCGGATCTCACAACACTGCGTTGTTCAGGGATACCTAGAAGTGGTATAGCTACATTAGCACAATAAATTAGCATGGGTAGAGCACCATGCTAATAAGTCGGGATTGCTTCTCATCCTCAAGCTAGTTCTTTTAGAGCTAACTCACTTAGCACTATAATGTGCAGTGCAGATGTACCCACGTGCTATACTAGTCTTTGGG
This sequence comes from Burhinus oedicnemus, assembly GCA_008921705.1. Taxonomy (NCBI): domain Eukaryota; kingdom Metazoa; phylum Chordata; class Aves; order Charadriiformes; family Burhinidae; genus Burhinus; species Burhinus oedicnemus. The sequence goes on from VFFE01007008.1 coordinate 125,852, forward strand.
AATTATGGGGAGCTTAGAAAATCCATGGGTGGGAACAGTGGAAAAGCTGAAATCTTGGGCTCTCCCCACTGAAGACTTTCAGTTGGTCAAAATAGTAGTAGTTTCTTGTCTTATGACAAGGCTGCTGGGATGAAATCTTGGAGCCACTAAGATCTGTAGAAGTTTTGCCACCAGCTACAGCGGTTCTAAAACTTTATCCCCTGTTTATTTTTCCAGTCAGAGTAAAGGTGTTTTTCTGCTGATAATAGGCTAATCTCTCAAAACTGTTGATTTCTTCTTAAATACCATAAGGTTTGCCAGTTTCCCAACATTTTCCTTAATGTGCTTTTCATGTTTTTAGCCAATACCAGCATATATTACTGCCTGAATCACCTTTTTTGGGAACTCCCATTTTATCACACCAGCCTCACTTTTCAGCTGTTACTTTTTCAGGAGTTCCTTTTCTCTTGGCTTGACAAGACTGTCAGAGGCACATGTAAGCACTTGCTTTCTTGATCCTGGGCTTTAATGATTAGCTTAAGGAGTCTCATATGCTCCTGTCATGCCTACTGCTACCTCTGTCAACTTTCTTTTCTACACAGCAGACTTCGATTGCACCTAGAGACAAGGTCTGCAGCACCTGCTCTCAAAGGAAATGGAGAGACAGAACTTCTGCTCATGAAGATTGACTAAGCAATTGAGCCACGGCTAACGAATTCACCTGGAGTTTTCATATGGCTCTTGAGTCTGTGCCTCTCTAATCTGGTAGGACTTACTGAGGGTAAGGTAACAGGATCCTTAGCTGCAGACTTTGGCAGTGATATCTGGCAGCTTCCAGACTGGCTTCTCTTTGAGACCTGTGCACTTTCTAACTAGTAGGCCATGTCCTTCCTACCTTCTGTCTACAGGTAACATGGTTTTGGAGAACTGCTGATGAGCCTCTTTGAGCAGTTTGCCTACACTGTCTTCGTTAGGACAACATGTCCAGCTGCTGATACTCCAACAGACATCTAACATGGCATAAACTGGGAGGAAGCTTCCATATGTATTTAGCCCATCCGACAGCTGTTTCATCTCTCAGGACCTCACGACCAAGGTCAGAGGCTTGCGCAGAGTTGCTATTTGCAGTGCCTGTCGTCAGAACAAAGGAAGTCTTTAAGCTGGTTTTGCCACCTTATCAAACCTCTGTGGGCGAGGCAGGAGAGAACAAACTAGTTTTCAGGACCACAGAGGTATACAAATCTGAGGGTAAGCAGATATACATATAGGTGTCTGATGACTCGTCTGATATGCCTGATTAGTGAGAAAGGACGCTTTTGAGGTTAAGACACTGGATAGGATTCAGGAAACCTGGGTTTGGTTCCCAGCCCCACCATAGATTGCCTGTGGCACCTTGAGTAAGTCTGTTCACTTGTACCTCAGCTCTCTGTGGGTAAAAAGGGGGCACAGGGCTTTCTAGCTCCTCGCTTTTCTTTCAGACAGACAGAGTAAGTGCACCGGTGCCCCCTAACCCACGTGGGCCCTCATCTCGCTGGGCATCTCTTGATACCATCAGCATGTGAATCACAACGCTCAAGGCAAGAGAACAATGTATACTTAATACATGTATGTACAGACGATGAATGGTTCCAGAAGTATCAGTGAAGTATCAGAAGGTGGCCACTTTTGGGAACAGTAAGTCTTACTGGCATCTGTTTCTGGCAATGTCAAACTGTTAACCAAAATTTGAATCAACCAGGACCGAGTATTTTATTTTATGGTTCACTGGGCAGCTAAGTAGTTGAACATCTCCATTTTCCTTCCTTTGTGCCAATGCATATGCAGGTCCTGGCTGCAAGAATAACAGAATTGAAACAAAACCAGAGCAAGCCAAAACTACCTGGACAACATGGAGGCAGTGGGTAGCAACACTATTTCACTTTGTTCATTGGTCATATCAATCGTATTTATTACATAAATCATGGTCATATCAGTCATGTGAGTCACACAGTATTCGTTGTTAGATGGGCCTAAGGAGATGGCAGTGAACACAGGAGAAGTTCAGTGTGATGATTTGTCCATCATCCTTTTAGATTCAAATTCTCTCCTTGCTTGTTGAATTCCAAATACAACCAGCCCCAGTCACTCAGGCCTCCACACTCTACGGTAACCAAAAATAAACAGTATTATTATTTGCAGTAGCAGTAACTTTAATGAGTGAGAATCTCCAGAGATGCCCCATTTATGTGCTTTTTCGGTTGATTCAGTGGTCTTCCTATCCTTTTAATCCCTTCTAGGTTATTAGTCAGAGATCCTGCGTTGAGGTTCTAGCTTGCAATGTCTTGTTTTAAGGCTGTTGTAAGGCACTTTCTCTCGAGTCTCTTTTCTTGGCAAACTCTTGTAGCAGCAGGCTTTGTAGGCAGACTTCTTTCATTACGTAACCTTTTCCTCTTGATAGGGCATCTGTAGTACCGGAGGGAGGAGGATGCCTGATGCAGACAGGTTTCATCCTCCCACCCTATTTTCATGTCCATGCATTTTCTCCTCTTTAAGAGGACTCTAATACTTCCCCTTGCTATTGAAAGTAGGTGGAGGAACAGCCAGTCTTTCCTATCCTTGGCAAAATGTTTCTCCGGCGCTGTTACTTACTGTGGAGCAATGAGCACAAGCACCCTCACTGTTTCAGTGATCCAGGAGGAGGAGCAATGCTCCAGCTAGATTTCCTGGGCAGGTATGTGACCCATTAGACATCCACTGAGAGCATCAATAGGAAACGGCCACCTCTGAATGAGCCAGGAGTTAGTTATAAAAAGGGTATTTATGCCCGGTGTTCAGGTGTCACTGAGATCGCCTTGCTCAAAGGTGACCCAAGGGGAGCACTGGAGTGGATTGCTTGGGGAGGTCATGGACTCTGTATCCCCAGCGATTTTAAGAACTAGTGAGATGAGCATCCACGAGGGGTGCTCCGCGTATAGCTGATACTACAGTGGTGCAGAAAAGCACACTGGATCACCTCCTGGCGCACTCTGAACACGCTTAGTAGAGTGGGAAATGCCTTAAGGTCTTCTGGGAAACAGTCCTTTCAAAACTCATAGTCATCTGAGCCCATCTCCTCAGGAGCAGTGATTTAAACTTGAGCCTCACATCCCGGGGGAATATCCTCATCCTTTGGCCTTACAGAGAAAGGTGGGAGAGTCAAGTTTGGTTTATAATTGAATGCAGGTATTTAATTAGCTACGGCAAAGTAGATCAGATTCAGCAGAGAGTATTAAGAAAGTCCTATTCCCAAATACCTGAGAGGGTGGTGGTGAGGCCACTCGCCTCAATGGAAGACCAAGGTTCGAATCTCTGCTTTCTAATCAGGTGTGTGGGTGAGGAGAGAGGCGGAAGACTTGAAAGCAGATTTCCTACCTCTTATGTGGCTAAGGAAAAAATATAGGGGAGATGCCTGTCAGTTGTTTTTTAGTATTTTTCTTATCTCCAGGAAAGGATTTACAGCCAGGAGTCCCAGAGGAGATAGGTTCCACCTTCTCTCCCAGCAGTAGCTATGTAACTGCCTCTGCTTAATTGCCTCACCGCTAAATACTTCACACCACAAGGCGTCTTGTAGACATTTCTTATCCGTCAGCCAGGGCAGCCTCTTTTTCTCCTCTCCAGCTTCTCTAATCTCATCCTGAGGTATCAGATTTACTCCCTCCCCTATGCCAGACCTGGCACCCTGGGATGCTGCGTCTCTAACCCAGGGCTGAGGATTCCAGTATGCACTGGGGTAGTTAGGTATTACAACAGTGTGGTTTTCCTCTTTTGGTGTGAAATCTCCTTTTACCTCAACTATGAGCATGTTGAACAGTGAGGAAAGCAGTACTTCTGGCTGAAGCATGCACACAAGCCTTGTGATCCTATGACACAGAGCTCTTTGTCTCAGATCTTCTGTAAGGAGTTCCCTTTGGCTAAAATTATATGCTTAAGGTCTTTGTGCTGTTAAACTCAGCCTACTTTATGCTTTCTGCCATGTGTCTGGGACTTGAAGGGAGCTGGGGAGATATAATGCTTGTACTCCTACTGCTACATGACTCTAGTTTTATAGATCAAAAAGTTTCTTTGTTACCAGCCAGGGAAAGATAAATATATTTCTTGATTTCTTAATAAAACAAGTTGGGTTTGTATGGGATGTTTCTCAAATTCTTTGCTTTGCCACGGAAATTTATATTCTCCCTTCTTACACTTAAATGACATTTACTTCAGTGGAAAATACCCCAATTCCCACACATTTTAACCTCCACTGTCCTTTCTGTGAGAAAAAGTAGAAGCTAGGAAGAGTAAAGCAGTGAAAAATAACAGAGTTGGCTTGGTTTTTAGGCATGCAACTCTCTGACACTTGAGCCTATGTGATGAATAGAATTAGTCACATTTTGTAACATTTTATTTCACTGTTTCCACCACTCTGGTCACTCTTCCTCTAGCCCTGGCATTTCAGGAAGAAGAGGAGGAGGAAAGTGTTAGTCTTTGTTTCAGGACAGAGTCCATCTTTTCCCTTAACCCGGTCAAAGGTTATAGCAGCATGCTCCTGTCACAGATTCCCCCATAAATACCCCAGATTCGTCCCTTGCTGGCCCCACTGAGGTCTTAAAACTCTCTCCCTTCAGAAGGAGGGAGGGTCATTTTCACTGACAACGTGACACGTCTTCAGATTCATAGTTCACAGTGGCATTCTGCAAATACTGATGTCCTAGGTCCTGGCACATATAGCATCACAGAATCGTAGAATGGTTAGAGTTGGAAGGGACCTTAAAGATCATTTAGTTCCAACCCCCCCTGCCATGGGCAGGGACAAATTCCACTAGACCAGCTTGCTCAAAACCCCGTCCAACTTGGCCTTGAACACTTCCAGCAATGGGACATCCACAACTTCTCTGGGCAACGTGTTCCAGTGTCTCACCACCCTCAGAGTAAAGAATTTCTTCCTAATAGTTAATCTAAATCTACCCTCTTTCAGTTTAAAACCTCTACCCCTTGTCACATCACTATGCTCCCTGACAAAGAGTCCCTCCCCATCTTTCCTGTAGGCCCCCTTTAGGTACTGGAAGGCTGCTCTGTCTCCAGGCTGGACAACGCAAATTCTCTCAGTGTGTCTTCATAGGAGAGGTGCTCCAGCGCACTGATCATCTTCATGGACTTCCTCTGGACTCGCTCCAGCGGGTCCATGTCCTTCTTATGTTGGGGTCCCCAGAGATGGATGCACTGCTCCAGGTGGGGTCTCACGAGAGCAGAGTAGGGGGGCAGAATCACCTCCCTTGACCTGCTGGCCATGCTTCTTTTGATGCAGCCCAGGATGCAGTTGGCTTTGTGGGCTGCAAGCGCCCCTTGTCGGCTTATGTTGAGCTCCTCATCACATGTGTGCATTTCCCATTTTTACTTGCATCACAAGATCAGGTTTTCCACCTCTTGCCAAAGGCGGTCCACAAGTCTTGTCACCTTCTGATTGGCGTGGCACCATTTTTTGTGGTGCCGAGCTATGGCTTTTTGTCATTCACCAACTAACCTTTGAAGTGACATTTTTCTGCACTCTTTCCTGGATCCAGTAGCTGGTGTTAGGAAGCTCACCAGAGCTTCACTTCTTGGGTTCCTGTTCTGCAGGTCTTCAGGTTAACCTTTCTAGCTTTAATCTAAAGAGATGATGTCAACAGGAATCTTATTGAAGACTTTCCCGGTGCCGATTTTAACCTTTATTATTGGTTAATTGACAAAAGTGCTAAAAGTCTGTTTCAGAATTTCTGTTTCATAAAAATGTCTCCTTTGTTGAAGTATCAATTAGCAGTCTTGGTTCAAAGTTTATTTCTTTTGCATGCAGCCATTTATTCTGTAATAATTGTCTAGATTCTGACATTAAATACTGTAATTTCTCCTGCTATGTTTAAAACCACTTCCAAAGGCTTCTAAGTTTTATTTCCTTCCCATTTTCTACAGAAATAGCTGGAGTTTGTTCATGCTTGGGGAGATTAATAAAACTATAGAGTAGACTGTGAAATTCACCCCAAACCAAAATACAATGAGCTCCATTCCAAGACCTCCTGCAGGCTCCATTTCTTTAATTAAATATATGCCAAGGTTCCTCTCCATGAAGTAAATATATAAAACTGCATATTTGAGGGCAATTACAAGCTAGTGTATTTTGACATTTCTTCACTGCAAATCTTTTAACCTTTATTAAGGGAATTCTGGTTGAACGGATTTCTACTTGAGATATATATAGCCAAAAAAAAGCTTAATGCCTACATGAAATTACGGACAAACTAAAGAGTAATCCTAGGAAGTGTAAGTAAATTAAACCCTGATTTTGGTCCTATGAAAGGTTGTGGCCAGCAAAGGCTCATCATTAGCAAGAGCTACATGCTTGTACTGAAGCCAGGGGAAGGTGTTTACACTGGGGAATCTTCACCTTTCTCCATTCACAGTCTGGCTTTGCTGGTGCGGAGAACGACCTGTTTCCAGCCCTTGTTGGAGGTGCCTTAGGAAAGGTAAAGAGGTAGGGCTGGTTGCAAATGGTGCAAATGCTGCGTGTACCACCCCAGTTAGCCAAGACAAAAGCCCTCTGCTCCTGCACCCTGTTTTGTTTTGAACGGGAGCGAGACACTAGTTTGCTTTTTGTCTTTGGTTAATCTTCTCTACGTCAGTAGTTTCTTCTGACAGTGGGTAGTTGAGTGTGAGACCAGGGTGTGAGGGAGGCCCTTGGACAGATGGGCTGGAAATGGGAGCTCTGAATGGGGAAAAAATTACTTGGAGGAAGGGACATACAGGTGTGCTGGTACTAAAGGGGAGGACCCCAGGGAAAGTCCTGGGGTGTATGGTCCCTCTGCCCTTGGGGATGGGGGCTGATGTCCCGCCAATGGCCGCATTGTGAGTGGGATGGCCGAGGCAGAGATAGGTGATGGGTGCTGCAGGAGAGCCACTGAAGTCCTGGGGTGGGTCCAAGTTCCCACTCCTGGAGGAGGCCAGAATCATGCTAACCCTTGCGTATTTATCTCAGGCCATCAGGCCTGCTTTGTCTTTTCCCAAAACTGCTCTGGATGTCAGGGAAAAGGGATAAGAAACTTTTCTAGGGAGGCCACAAAAGGGTTGAAAGGAGAGGGCATAGGTGGGGTTCTGATTCAGATGTGGCCTGGGGCAGTAGGAGATCCTTCAGCCACCCCTGCAGACGCTGGCATGTAGGTACATTAATGTGGGAAACCCCTGTGATATGGGAAACATCCTGGCAAAGCAGCCGCAGCTCCTGCTTGAGCCAGAAGACAGCAGTATGCCCATAGTTTGGCTACTGTTTTGAGCAAACCTAGCAGTTTTGGGGAGCTGCTGGAGGCTAGTGGTTCTTTGCAAACTATCCACATGGTTCTGCCTTGGGTATAACCTTGAACTTTACTTAAACTGGGGTTCTGTCCTAGAAACACAGACCGACACATGCTGCACTTTACGTACTAATAAACCCAAGCCTGTTCAAACCCGCTTACTTGACAGCAGGCTACTAGATGAAAGGAGGGTTGGTTCACTTATCATCCAGAAATAGAGAGCTCCACAAGATTTTTCTTACACAGCATAGAAGTTTCCAACTTTTTCTTTTTTTTTTTTTTTTAATGTTAATCATCCTACCATGGGAATGAAAGACAGCAGGATAAAACTTGAACTTGCCATTCTTAGCCGGTCAAAACAGAAGTTCTGTCTCCATAACTCCAACTTTCCCTTCAAATACATGTGTTGAAACTTTGCCATGGATATTTTTCTGCCTTCTAAGAAAAAACATTAGATGATCCATCTATAAGAAGATCTCTGACATCAATTGGTAATGGATACTGCACACTAAAAAGACTCATTCTGAACAGCTCCTGCCCCGCACAAATCCTGAGCCTGTTTGGCCTGACCTTCTGTGGCTTTTCTTGCCTGCAGAATAACTTATGAAATTTTTGGCATTCCTGCAATTGTAACATCTGGGCCTCATTGTTCCATACCTTGGAAAAAAAGGAAGGCAATGACAAACACACTTTGCATTCACATCCTCTTTCACCTGGTTTTCTACATGTTTTGAATCAAGATGCTGAAGCGTAAATTTCTGCTGGTCATTCCTGGGTGCCCTCCTGAGGGGCAGCCCTCAGAGCAAAGGAGGGCGATAACCCAGCAGAGTGATTTTGTGCGTACAGCACCGGGGTGCTGCTTTGTGTTGGGCAGGTAAAGAGGAGAGTCACTTATTCAAAATACGCTGGAAGATTTTTGGCACTCTATTAAAAATGCCAAATTAGTGCTAGAATCCGAGTTGTGTTTTCTCTAGTCCCTTTCACTGATCTACAAGAGTTTCTCTTACACACAGCACTAAACTGTAAGCTACGCATATTAAGAAGCCTTGGGTGATTTAAAGAAAATCATCTTCCTGTGCTTGTTGCAAAGAGAAGTTCCGTAGTTAAAAAAATAATTAAGATCCTTAGTATTTTACTCTTCTCCAATCATTTGCTTTTGCATCAGCTGCTGACTTTCCCGCGTTACATAGTGTGTAGGAAATGCCATCAATAACTTATAAAGTTTCAAAGGCCAAGGGTGGTGATATCAATTCTGATGGACAAAAGCATTAGAGGAGCAACGTGTGTGTCTTGGGGCTGGAAAGGGTAAGACTGAAAGGTGCAGACCTAGACTCATTAACTTCAGGAGTACAGTGCGGCTTTGTTGTTATAATTCGAAAGAGTGCTTGGAAACAAGCAAAAGATCACTTTGTGTTTGGGAAGGAATAATTCAGCCTCATGTGGATGCCTTTTATTTTTAGAGAAATGTGTCTCCCTTAGACCCTTGTAAAAATAAATCGTGAGGAGCAGAGGGACATTGCCTGCATGCAGAATCAACTATTTGCCAAATGTTTTCTTTGTTTAAAATATGCACTTGCTAGACTGAAGCCCAAACTGCAAAGTTCAAACCAACACTCAAATTCTAAACAGCGCAGACTTTAAAGTCACTGAAGTCCAACTGGGAATCACGGCACTACAGGCAGTCCTGGAGTTAAATTCCTACACCAGCCTTTGCTTACAAAATATCAGAAGAGGTGCAAGTGCTACCACCTGTTTCCTTCCACACCACTCCCAGTTTTCGCAACGGCTCAGCGGTTAGTGTGCTCCACCAGGATGGGGATGACCCAAGTTCAGTTTCCGGAGAAATGGAAAAGCATTTGAGCCCGCAGACTCTCGGGGTATCCTCAGGAGGGACTCCTTCAGTCAGTCCTGTCAAAGGTGTTTGCGCTGTTTTGTAGAATAAACATCAGATGCTCGATTAAAAATAATAATAATAATATTTTTTTTAAAAAAAGGGGATTTGAGCATGGGGTTTTTTTATTCCAGGTAAGATTACCTGGAAAAAAGAGACATGGGTACCAAGCCTTGCTCCAGGAAAAACTTCCTTAGGGCAAAATACTTAAGCAGGGGTTGGAGCTAAGAGCTGGAACCAATGGGGTTTTTTCCTAGGTGAACACCTACAGCCTCGCTAAGTTAGTGTTAAGCACATGCTTTGTGTCCTTGTCCGGCTCCATTAGCGTACAGGATGACTGGGAGCAGGGCAGGGCCGTTACTGATAGCCTGGAGCAGGGAAGGGATAAGGGATGCCTCCATCGGTGCAGGAGGGGCCACTCTTTCACATCCCAGGCGAGGCGCATTAAGCCACCAGATAGAGGAGGGCAATTAATGCCCTGATATTCTTTACCCACCCCAGTTTGGTAGGCACATTTGAGGCCACTTACTAGATAACATCCTTGATTAGGGGCTGTAATCAATGACAGCCTTTGGGGGAATTTCAGGTGGCCAGATACACCTTATGAGTTCATTTGGTTCAATAACAAATGAAGATCATTGCAGACAAGGCATTGTTTGGAGAAGTGGAGGGTTTCTTTTAATCTAATTTTTATTGTGAATGAAGCATAATCCAGGACAACAGGTAGTGATAATAACCCCAGTATGTGAAAACAGAAGGTTTATCATTTAACCTCTCACTGTGCATGGCTTGAATCCCCAGACCAGCACGAAGAGCTGCTTTTTAGCAATTTTAAGGTGATGTCAGTGGGTGTTGGGCACCTAGATACTTCTAGATCCTTGGCCTAAAGTGACTGGGCTATTTGGTGAACCAGGTTCAGAGCTTTCAGTGGGGAAATGTCCCGTGACAAACTCGTGCTGCCTGGGTCATCCCTGGTAATCTTTCCCTAAGAGAACAATCTGCATCACGGTGTCTTGATTTAAATATTCAAGCAGAGTTTGACTTCTTCCCTTACTTTGTAATTAATGTATAAAGTACCCATCTCTTGGCAATATCTCTGGCGTGCTGTGTAACACACTAGGACTCAGCCCACCTGGGCTCCAGAGCTGGGATTTGCTCCTGCCACCAAAGTGGACAGTACCAGGGGAGCAAAAAGCAAACTGAAGGAAGGCTGCCACGCTTAACGATGAAATGACCTGAAAAAAAAGGCCTGATGTGCCCAGCTGGGATGACAGCCGCCGAGAGACCCCAGTGGACATCCTCAGGGAAGAAGATCCATAGATGGAGTCCCCGCCGAGAAGGTTCAAACAGCAAACCCGAGTGCAGCAAAACTGTACAGTTAAAAAAAAAAAGGAAAGGAAAAGAGGTATTTTTCATGTTCCATAAGGCTATGATTATGTGATATACATATTTTTATTCAAGATCAAAGCGTTGTTTTTAATAGTTAAATATTCACGTATGCAAATGACCTTCGATTTGCATAAAGTGATAATTATGTTATTCATTAGGACTGGGTAAATGTTGTGTTCAAATTCCGTGATCATTTTGCTTTAGGGTTACTGAGAAACAAGTTTATGAGTTTGAGGGGAAACCTATTGTGAAAGTAAATGGCGGAGTTTATTTCCACCGAGCTGGGATGATTTACCTACCTCCTACGTTCTCAGTATGGCATGTCCAGTCTAGCCCATTATATCAGCTAATGTCTGTGGGGAGGCCCAGGGCTGCTGTCCCTACAAGGTCATCTGTCAATGCCAGACGGGGAGGGGGAGCTGTCAGTCTCCTCGTGTAATTGTGTCTTCCCAGCTGCACTGCCTGCCCGTGCTGCCCGCGCTGCCCGGACTCCGGCTCCCGGTGCTGTGGGAGAGCCCCATCTTCCCTCCCCGTCTCACACACACGCACCTTCCCCTGGGTCAAGAGGAACAATGGAGCAGGGAGGACAGGGCAAGCCTGCGCCGAGCTGCAGACACTTGATAAATGGGTGGGCAGGCGGCGAGTGACAATATGCAGACAAGTGATATCATTTGCAAATGGCTTCGGCGAGGGAAGCAAGAATATAGAAAGGGGGGAAGACAAAGTCAGGGGCGCGGAAAAGGTTTCTCGTTAACCCTTGTGGGAGGGTGGGAAATATGATAGCGCGGCTCTCTGGGAAAAAAGGTTGGGAATACTGCTTTTCAGTCCCTCACCTACAGCCTCTGGGAGAGCGAAACACCCCACAAGGAAGTCACATGACACTAATTCTCTTCTTAAAAACCACATTTTTAATATCTGTACTGTGGGCCTTCTCTCCAGATGCATAGATATGGGCAACTTGGGATTCACCTGGGATTTACCTTACTTAAATCCTTCTTTGGAGAGATTCCCATCCCCTTGTTCAGAAGCTGAGATTGGTGCCTCAGAATAAGACCCAGTGCTCGGGCTGCACTGACCTCCCTCTTTAGACACCCCAGGGCTGGCATCACCCCGTGCAATGATGCAGCCCCATCACCCCGGTGAGTCTGCATCCCGGGAAGACACCCATATCCCACTGGCAGGCCAACGGAGACAGAGGGGGATCAGGACTGCTGTAGGTGTGAAGGGCTCTTCAGGAGGGGCTCACTGAGCCAGACAAATTGGCAAACAGAAGAGGTGCTGTGCACATTTTAAATATTTGTGTATGTAAATACTTTGTAAAGGTCAGTCATGAGATTAAACCACCTCCTTTCCCCCAAACCCTTTCTAAACAACGGTACAAGAAACACTCATCATCCAGTAGGTGGAATCCAAGAAGGACCGGACAGTTTACTTAAGCTGTAGGACCAATTCTTTTTGTCATTACAGAACCATTTTGTGTCTCTCCTAGTAGCTGATTACCTCCATCTTTCTTCCCTGTGTGCATTTTATCTGGCCCCAGTCACGCAAGAAGTCCAGCTGCATTTTATACCCATCCTATTTGTTTCCAATGAACATGGGCTGTTTTCGCACACCACGAGATTTGCCTTCCTGTCTCACAAGCCCAGTTGTGCCAGTGGAGCTGATCCTGCCCCGCTGAGCTCAGGCTATCTTGGTGCATGCCGAAGAGTCATCTGCTTGGAGAACAAGGATGGCTGCTGGGACAGAGCACTTTGGGACGGACCATGGAGTTACTTGCGATCTGCTACTCAGGCAGTGACAGCATCATCTCTGCAAATGAGCCCCATGCAGAATTTCTAAGACCATCAAGCATCAGGAGTGTTGTTAGCTTCTGTGTTTACAAAGATTATAGGTTGTGTCACCTAGAGCCTATAACTGCGTGCAGAGGCAATTCTATGACCAAGTTTCGGTTTTATATTTTGTTCTTTGTATTGAGGAGGTTTTTGAGAGCTGGTAAGAGCTGGTAAGATCTGGACAGATCTGTAGGATGCTCCTTAGCTGTCACGAATTGTTGTCTCCTTATGATACAACCACTATGATGCAGGTTTGAGGATGTTTGAGGCATAGAGTCCCTGACTCATCTAAACTACAGCAATCAGCAATACCCTGTTCCACGACATATAATGTTGGCTTACAGTGAACCCTGGTAAAATGAACTAGATCAGGGCATGATTCTTCCCTGGTGACATTCGCGACCAGGATTGTGCTGCGATAGAAGTTCCCGGAGTGCAGTATTTCATGTGATACATCCTCTTCTCTGTGTTTCCTGCCACTCTTGAGCATAGTGTGAACTTTGAAGTAATGCTTCCAGCCCTTTTCCCTGCAAAGAAATGTCATCTTCCACTTTCTCTCTCTTCACTTGCTGGATATCGGCTGTAGTTACCATATTATAGTTATTCTATTTAAATGCACTAAAAATACAGATCAAAAAGCTGGATCATCCATTAACTGCCTCATTATCCTATTGAATGAGGACTCTTCCTGACTTTTACTGTGGACATGGACAGGATATATTAGAACTTGTCTGTCATTAAGAACTTCACACACACACACACACACACACAAATCTAAATGGCCAATTAATGTCCACATCTGCCTTAATGTTACTTATTAACTTGTATTACCTATAACAGCCCCTAATGGTTTTGGAACTTATTTCACTTAATTCCTGCTTTTTCTTCTGTTCTTTGGCCCCACATTAATACTATATTTCTTTCAGAACCTCTCTCATTGTAAGGAGGATGAACAAGATGACCTGATAGCCTTTCCCATTTCTGACTTCTATATGCACACTTCCCTCATTACGACACTCCTGCACAATAAAAGACAGAGGATAAGGCTTAGCATCCAGAAAAATGTTCTCTTTTCCCCTAGCCATCTTGCTGTGCTGTTGGCCCTGATTTAGCCTTACCAGCTATGCATCTGTTGCTCTTCAGGGCACTGAGAGCCCAAAGATGGGAGGAAGTCATTAAGGGTCGTACAGACTCCATCATCAGAAACAAAATTGCACATCTCCTTATCTGTTGCTGGCCTTTTCCTTTTTTAGGAGACTTACATTGGTCAGAGGTTGGTATGGGTTTTACTCTTCTCAGGTCAATCACTGGCTTTCTGGCAATCAATAGTGGGGTCTTTCACTTAAGTCTTTTTGAGCCAGATCACTCAATTGCCCATGGAAATCCTCCCTTCTTATGCGCATGGCTTTAATGCTGAGGACATGCATTCAGAGTTGCTTCTTCTACATGACAATGACTGGCAATTGTCAAAAAATAAAAAGGAGGTTGGTCTCATGGTCAAGGTTTTGGAATTGCATTTCAGACATTTGGATTTCCTTCTGTATTTTGTGTGGTCACAGAAAAAAGATTGTGCATGAGTTTCCTCATCTGACAGTCTAGGTTGCAAATTTGGTGGCATTAAATTCCTTCTTCTTTGAAAGATATGTGACAATCACACTTGGCTGCTCCCTGTTTCATATTACCTGCATTAGGGGATGAACTCAGGCTTATTCTGACCATCCTGGAAATCCTTGTTATGACAGTTTTGCTTGATCTTGAATGTGACTGGCCTTTCATTTCACCTGAGGTGACTGAAAAGGAGCTGAAGAGCAGCTGAACAAACAAAAACCTATGTAGTAAGAAATCTTTAGTCAGAGCAAGACTGAAAATGTGATATTTGGGAAAATGATAACTACCAGTAAACTCTTATCCTGGCTGTTGCTTTCTGCACTAGTCCTTTGGAGAAGCTCCTGGGCCAAGAGCAGCAATGGAGACCTTTGGGTGTCCTTGAGAACCTGAACTACAAGTCACTAAGCAGCCCCGTGCAGCTCTACCTATGAGATAATTCTAGGTGTTGGTCCAGGACTGTGATTTTGAGGACTGCCAAGTCCTTACAACGGGATGACTTCCAGTTATTCCAAAGTCCCTCTTAACATAAGGCAAATGTTAAGGTAAATGCAAAGAATATTGTTTTTATTGCAATCCAAATTTAACAGCATAGTTACTCAATTTCAAGACAGGTGGATAGAAATAGAAAAACATAATTATAACTATCTATATGTTAGATCACCCAAGAGGTGTCTCTCTCTGTTTCAACCAGCTAGCAAGCTGTCAGATGCTTATGCAATTTCTTGGCACAGCCCTTCCTTACACAGAAGCGTAGTCTCGGGCTGAGCTTTCAGATTTAGGAACAGGTTTATCTTTACAACCCCCAACCTTCCCTAAGGATCCATTCTGAATCTGATATCTATGCAGGATAAATGCTCCCTTCTGCCTTCCAGAGCAGGGGATCAGCCCTCAGCATATGACTTCTTTATACACCAAGGCCGACATTTCATGTAACCACCTATACTTTATTCAACCTTACTTCTACAAAGAGAGAAATGAGAATAGCGTGCATAGTGCTTTCCAATTTCTCATCAAGATTAGACATGATGATAAGTAACCACTTCGGAGTGATAGTAGATGTTAGGTGGGGTGAATGAACCTTGGGCTGGGCTCTGAGGCATTCTGGGGCGAGGAATGTCAGTGCTCTGGATATTACTGACTAATGATAGAGGCATACATTCCTACACTCATCCTTTTATTTTGTATCTATTTAATTTTAATCTTAATTTATTATAAACAGGGAAAAAGCATATTCAAAACTCTACAAAGGGAGAAGGTTCTGGTTTTAATATTAAAATATGTCATTTGCAATAACCTTTATGGCTTTGTCATATACTCTCAATAAATGACTTCTAAGATTGATTAAAGACCTTAGCTTTGCTTCACATGTTAATCAATCTCACCAGCCAATTAGAGCTTTGGTGCTAGAGAGCAACGAAGATCATCCCTTAGCTATATATGGCAGCATTTATTGTGCAAGCCAAATCTTTATGACCTAATACTGGTAGAGGAACTCATGACAGTTTATGGGAAAAGAACGTCAAAGAATTGCAAGTTTATTCATGCCGATACTTAATGAATAGATATTTAGAAGTTGTATTTCAGAAGGGGTAAAAGCTAATGCAGAATTGGCTTTCCTGGGCTGAAGCATAATTGGTGCTTAAGAATAGCAGACTCCTAATTCTAAGCCGCTCCATGCTTTTCCTTCTTTTTATAACTCGGAGTATGTCAATTGAATTTGCTTCAATTTCACTACCTGTAAAATGGGAATAAAACTACCTGGCCTTCCATCTGGATGAGCTGAGGATGAATTAGCTCATGCTGGAATTAAATGAAAAGCAAGACATCAGTTCCAATGACAGTACGGTTTCCCACCTGAACAATTTAACTGGAAATGAATTTGGAGCAACAAGAGCAGAACTACATCAAGCTTGCAGGTCACTGCTTCCTGGTCCTGACTGCAGGGAGTATGGTAGGCTATGGAAAATGAGCAGAGCGGGCTACAGTCCATTTTCTGCATGTCTCCACAGCTGACCTGCTTAGTAGCTTTTATAGCAGAGAGGCCACAAGCTAGACATGGAAAATCAACACTTGTTGTGTCAGTTCAGCTCAGTGCTGAGGCACGCTGATGTGCCTGAGTTATACATGAATAAACAGATGATTTCAGCCACCAGAGCCACAAGCCCCTGCATTTTTCAGAAGATTTTTAACTCACTCTAAACAGAAAGAGAAATCCTGCGCTGTGTAGGATGTAGTGATTAAGTGCCCAAGCAAGAACTGCCTTTTTAAGTGTGTGTGTCTTGGTCCTTTCACAACGGGTTGCCATGCCCTGATTGGAATCTCAGTATTAATGTAATTTGAATAAATAACAGTACTAATAAATCAAGAGGTAAAGTAATAACAAGAATTGAAAATAATTGTAAATGTCAGAAAAGGTCTTTTGCATTTTCCATGGTGAATATTTATTCCAAAACGCTTTGGTATTGCGAGGTATTGCGAAATACTTTATTTCACAGAATATACATCTGAGAGTGTTGAAAGATCAAATTCCTAGAATTCATCTATTCTTGAGCTGGATGCTAACAACGTGTTAGTACTAGACTGAGGGCATTATCTGAGTTCCATGTATAGCCTGAATTCCAGACGAGACTGAAGCCAATTTTATTTATGTTTGGTCTTGGTATAATATCTTTCCATCATTCAATTGTCTCAGTCTAAACACTGCAGGAAAGTTACTTTGAAATGAATGCCTGGGTGTCAGGGGCTAGCGAGCTAATGGTATAATTACTTTTGTAGTCTTTATTAGTTGAAATGTTTATTAGAAAGGTTACTTTTTATCCAATGAAAGATGACAAGCTGGGTTTGACTGAGCACTGTTTGTTGTTTTAATATTGTTAGCTGTGTGAATGGGTTAACACACTTCTCATCTTCCAGAAGCTGAAGGCTATGAGAAATCCCAGGGGTAGCCACTCCTCAGCCCACATTTGCTGCCTTTGCCAAGGAAAGATCCCATAAGATTTCCCCCCCTCCATCACTTAAAGGTTGTGATGATTTTTAATGTCACTGCCTAGATGGCCTGGAGATTTTTATCTATTGCACTTACAGGTCACCTTAATATTATCTCAGTCAGAGGGGGGAAAAAGTTTCTAGCGGGATAATATTAAGTTATACAGCATGACACAAGGTCAGACTGTGAGAGACAAGAATATATGAATAAAGCCAGTGGCCATGAGAGTCACCAGTGTGAAAAAAAAAAAAAAGAAAGAAGAAGAGAAAGAGGAACAAAGAGTAAGAGGGGAAAAGTGCTAGTGGAGGAGAAAAGAAGCAAGGAGGGGGGAAAGAGGAAGGAAAGATTAAAAGGGAAAAAGAAAGGATCAGGGTCATAGTGGGTAATGTAAAGTCATCCTTCTTATCCCAATCAGCTGCACACTGTATGCTCTCGGTGGCCGCGCTCATACTGAATTAGCTCCAGACTGTTTCTTTTCTCTGGGACTCCATCTTTTTGAAAATACATCATCAGTACAACTCCATCCTGAAGGCATATTACGCTAATGCATCATTATTGCGATGGCTGACTGATGATGTGCTAGTGTCATACATCACCAGAGCTGTGCCTTGCTCTGATGAAATGTTGGTGTGATACATAATCAGGGAGAAGCACACGGGTCCCGCTTCTAATGACTCCAGAGATGTAAACTACCCAGAATTAACGCCAAAGCCTTGGAGAAGGGCAGCCAGCAAAAGCGAGCATCCCTAAGAGTCCGGCAGCATCCTGAACCTCCCGAGAAAACCTGTGGTAACTTTGAGTTACATTAGTGGAAGTGCCTGGAAGGCTGCCAAACTCTGGCTGCTAGGCTTGGACAAGAGTCACAAAAGCCTTAGCAACATGGCAGTAATGAGAGGCAGCTACCACAAGCAACATCCCACTCCAGCCCTGCCTGTGGAGGCAAAATCACAGCTTTGCTGACCAGCAGATCCACAGCAAGGGAAGGGCAGGAATGGGGAAGGTGGGGCAGAGGGGACACCTCTCTTTGGATGGCTGGCCATGGCTCCCATCCAGATGAGCATCTCTCCTCCCCTCCCTAAAACACACTCACGCTGCCTCTATGGCCCCTGTGGAAGCCAGTGGCTGCCTTGATGGACAGGCTCGCAGAATCCAGCCCCAGCAAGTAGGAAATTGCATCACGCTGTTGTTAATCTGACTGTTTTGGGAGGGGGGTGGAAGAAGAATGGCAACTTGGCTGAATGGCAGCCTGAAACTTGGTATAGAATAGAATCACAGAATTATAGAATCACCTACATTAGAAGGGACCTTTAAGATCATCGAGCATGAAGCAATAATTTCTCAGTCCCCACACACATACACTCTTCCTGTCCTGCAAAGAGTTTGCCCAACCGTACGCAAAAGCCCAACCAGTTGATTTGTACACATCTACCTTTACCTCAATGCCTCCCTTCCAATACAGCCGATGCACCAGCCTCACCCTCCAAACCAGACTCTGGTCCTCCTTCTGCTCATGGCTTCCCAGTGTCCTGGAGCAATTTCTGTCTCTGTGCCCCAGTTCCCCACCAGGCAGTGATACAAACCCCTGTTAGATGCAAAAAGTCGTATGGCTCTGAGTGAGGTCTCTGTTTCAGATTGCTTCTTACAAAGCGAGTCTGAAATAAGGCGCTTTCCTCTCACACGATGGGTCCCTTGCCTCACCAGTGGTAACTCCCCTGGGGATAAACACAAGCAGCACTCAAGCCATTGGCAATCATCATTTCATGAACTGGATTCCTCTCTTAGTCTTTTTCCATTGTGTCACCTGCGTAACAGTGGGTCTAGAGTACGCCTGAAGTAACTCTGTTGTTCAGAATGGAATTACTCCAGATCTACACCCACATTGCTGAGAGTTGAATTTGCTCCAGTGGTGCTAACCAAAGAGGATTTTTACCAAATAGCTCGGAAATGTAAACTGTCAAAAATTAGAAAAGGCCTCAACTCAGCATATCAAGGTATCATTTCTTCCCTCAGTCTTGCAAAATTGCTGTGCACCTGCCATACTTCGCATATCTTTTAATGGACTTAATATCCTGCTTTTTCACAGGGGAAATAATCCCATCACAAGACTGCAACTATATTAAGGAGCATTGGTTTGCAGTGTTCATCATATAAATACCAAATTGGGCTGCGTGCATGGAGTCTGACATTTAAGAATGAATGTGCTGCAGCAAGAAGATCTGAGGCTTTGCAAGAATGAATGAAGTTTGGCACCATTAAACAATAGTTTTGCTTTTAAACCGTGATTCGTTGCAAGTCATTGCTGGCTGTAAGATCTTCTCATGTATTCCTTTGTAAATTCCTTTCTGATACAGAAGGCCCCAGAGCAGGTCTCTGAAAGCTTAGTTTCAGATCTTTGAGAGATTCATCGATGACTGGGGTTCATCGTCTGTAGCAATGATGGGCAGAGAAAGCTTTCACTGCAAAATCACAAGCATGTGTGCAGACACATAGTCGGGGAGCTGGCTCTTTGCAAAATAATCATTGTCTCTGGGTTTCCAACACCTAATTTATAATTCCTGTATGGCCATAACCAGGAGCCTGAGTCACTGTCAGCAGGTCAATGGTAACAGGACTAACAAATAACTGCCACAGGATACCTTCAGGCAAACCAGCCCCTGACAGGTCCGTCCCTTCTGTTGAAGGTGGCGGGAGACAGACTCGGCCAACGGCTATGTCCCTGCCTTCCCTGCCTAAACCTGACAAAGTTCTGTTCAAAGCTAATGATAAGCCTGAAATAAAATTTAAAAAAATGACAGTTCAGTTCAGGTAAGCACTCTGAAACGCAGATGGCTATGTGGGCTGTCCAACTTGCTTTGGCCTGCAACAACAGGCACTGCAAAATTAATAGGAAAATATCTATTTTTTCTGCTTTTTATCCTGTCAGAAACCTTGTATGAAAGTCATTTCTCGGGTGATTTTTCCAGCACTGAGACTCACTTGGTTTACAACTCTGCCCCTCCAGTACTGGTCAGGATCAGGAGAGACATTCAGAAAACAATAATTAAAAGACGGTTACCCAACAAGACCTGAACACCAGGCAAGGGGTGGCGATGCCCTCTGGGACAGACAAAGCAGGTAGCAGGCAGGAAAGCGCTAAAAGTTTTGGTGCTGCACTGATATATTTGCTTGGATTTAAGGTTTATTTTAGCCAACGGTTCGTGTTGCTATTTGCTGGAACACTTAGAGCTCCGCAACTTTTTGATATCTACTTCATAGCTTGCATCTGTGTCCAGCAATATAAGAAGATGACACAGGGAAGGTGCCTAAAGTTAGCCTCTGAAGAAGTCAGAAGGCTTGTACCGCCTTTGTATCAACGAGAAACATCTATGGGGAAATCAATAATGCAACTTCTTTCCTTTGGATTTAATTAAAGAAACATTTCAGACTGCAATTTGAAAGCAAGCACAAAAAAACCCCCCAACCATTGACTTTCTCTTACAGCTACTATCTCCACAGTGCACTGGAAAGTGAGGGGGAGGAATCATTCTCACATAACATGTAGAGAACAATTTTTTAATGTCTTAATTATTTCGCATGTGCATAAAGCATTTCAGTTCTATTGTTTCTGTTCACAATCTGTTTGGGGTCATTGGTAAGCAGTTCACTTTGCCCCCCCCAGAGGACTGTGAAACTCCAATCAAAGCTAGAGAACTGCACGTACGTTTGCTGGTCCAAGGTTACCACTCCTGATGTTTACAGTCTCCCTCATGTCCTTTGACAAATCAATTTATAATATGCAGCTTGAATGTAGTTAAAAGCCCAGTCAAGACAACGCAGTTGGTATGAAACTCCACAGCAGTGCACAGATTATCACAAATACACCAAGTCCTCCATGATCTTTGTCTTTCTACTGGATAAACATCAAGGGAAATGTCAAGTCTCAGCTATTTTCTCAAATTACTGCCCCCCAAAAAATCCAGACTATTGTTTCAGCCTCCTAGATAAAGACTGACTGGCAACTCTGAGCCCTGGGCTCCCTGGCTTGTACTGTTGTAAGACTGATACTGGACTGAGGAGGGCCTGAGCTCTTGCTCAGCCATGGAAGACAGAGCCAAGATGGTCCTCTGCTGCCAGGGCACCATGCAGCTCTTTGCTTCCTCTTACCAGCATTACGAAGGAAGAGATCCTTGAGTTAAAACGCAATACAGCAGATTCAATTTATTCTAGAACAAACTGCCCATGAGAGATGTTAGTCAGAATCTTAGTGCACTTCTGTTTACTTCCATGGAAATGAAGAGTGGGCAAAGCCTGAATTTCTCTGGATTTCAAAGATAAGAATTAAATTTGACTCAACACACTTCTAACACCAACGCTGCACCACGTAGGTTCAAGCCAATTCTAGTCAAGTACTTTGTGCTTCAGAGCGTGGAATTCCGACATTTAATATACTAATAGAGTTGTGGTCATCAAATCCAAATTATTACAATTAACCTTCAGTCTGCCCCTGCTGGACAACCTTCTATGTCAGTTATGTTTGAAGATGTTCCAAAGATACCTTCATTCCAAATGGAGGTAAGTAAGTGAGTGACACTATGGTGTAGGTGGGATTTGTGAAGAGACATCAACTGTGGAATGTCTTCTGGAAAAAGAAACACATATTAATCTTTGAGGTGTTTATTTATAGTATATACACACAGATAGATAGATATATATATCACCCGCAGTTATTCAATCACATTAAGTTAACCTCCCTTTCAGAAAAAGACTTTCTCAAGGAACCGAACAAGCAATTGAACACTTAAAAAAACTTCCTGCTGCACTATGCAACGTCTCCTCACTTTCCAGTTTTACTACTTTGACAATTCTGAATTAGCATTTATTCATAGCAATTCCTAAAGTGTCACCAAACGAATTCTGCGCTGAAAGTCTATGCAAATGAAATCTGTCCATTTTACCTCCCACCCTTATTTGCAAACACATTGGGGCAGAGACCTTTCTCCCACTAAAATTTCTGTCAGTCTGGAGCTGGGACAGAGAGTTTGTGGAACGCGGCAGCTTTACCACAGCTCTCACTCCTGCTCCCCAATGACAGGATCCTGAGCATCCAAAGTGCCCTGAACACTGAAGTTCAGGATGGACAGCTTGCACGTAGATGTGGCAGTGACTCTATTGTGTTTGGAAATCAGCTGCCTCTGGGGTGGATTAAAGACCAACCATTTTCCATTCTCAGTAGAGAAAGTAGAATTTATTTTTTTTTCCCCTGGGTGAACAGCAATAGGAGTTTGGTAGGAAGCCACAACGGATGAACTTGAGAACTATTTAAATGTTGTTCTCTTCACTGGGGGAAGGCATTTGTCCCGTTATCAGAATTACTTTTGGAGCTGAGAACAAGGGAAGCAAAGTTGGGACTTGTAATTGTTAGACATGTCACTGCACTCTCCTGGGCAGCATCTGCTTTGAACTGGCTCAGCTGAGACCCGTGGCCACGGGTCTCTGTGCCACACAGGCTTCATATGACTATGTTCGTCAGGTGTTGCGCCAAGCTCGGTCACTGGTAGAGGCTGTAAGCATGGAAGCTCTAACACGCGAGGTTGTACAGCTATTCCTTAGCCTCACAGGCCAGAGTTTGCATGTCTACAAATGAGGGCTGTAAATCACCAGAAGGTCTTGCCAGATTTCTTGATGAAGGCTCAATATATTAATGTAGTGGGCAGGATTCAAAACATTTTGCAGTAAACACTCATGAGACTGGGGAAAAAAACATCAATTTTTAACATACTTTGCTCCTAAAATCTTGGTTTCTTTTCTTTCACAATCCATAAATGCAGGAGATATCATGAAAGGTAAATTTCTTGGGCAAGTGGAGACAAATTCGCAGGGTTGTCCTATGAAATCTGAGCTTTCCTCACCGACCAAGAAGGCACTTTCTGAAGCTGTGGAGATGACTGCAGCTGTGCTTGTTCCTGGGGAGAATAACAAGAAGTTTGGATTTTCAGTTTAATGGCACAAGATAGGGTCAGGAAAACAGCATATGGAAAAACTGTCACTTTCACCCCTTAGCAGTGTCATCTAATAACACAAATGTCTCCTCAGGGCTCTTGAGGTTAGGATTTATAACATGGCAGAAACACCTTTCCTAACCAAAGATAATGTGGAAACCTGCTAAGGTATTTGGAAGGTCTTTCCAAACAGCGAAGCTGCTCAGAAAAGCTGCAGGCATCCCTGGGAATGGGAGAGTACAGGTGTTTCAGGCAGAACTGCCAGTAGTTTAAGACAGGAAGAAGAAGATACTATATTCTTTTGGAACATATAGAAAGAATGTGAATTTATAAAATATATTTACCCACCCTGGAATTTAGCCAGGGCTGAGAAGAGAATATTTTGATCAGTATTTCAGCCTTACACCTCCTAAAGGAGCAGGGCAATGGTTTCTCTGAACAAGCAAATGGACTTTCAGACTGGCCCTGGGGAGCTCTTCTCTCCCTTGTCGGGTGCTTCCGAGATGAAATGCCTCCGCATCGTTTAACCGCGTACCGAGCGCATACATCTAACATCCAAACAGCTCCTAGCACACCTGTGCAGCCCGAGGTGACTACATAAAAGAAGCTAATAAAGCAGCGCTTACATTTCATTCATTTTATTCACCGGCTCGAGATTTTAGGGATGGAACGGAGCACAGCTGGCCTTTGGATGTTAAATATGCTTCATAAGCCAACACCGGTTCAGCACACAGGCAGAAGCCTTCTCCTCTCGTGGCTCTCCACAGGCAATAGAAAGGAAGTATGCTGGCACGCTCGCAGCTGGCAGTGGGGCTGGCACAGGAGAGCTGTAAATACTGTGTAGGCACGATGGTGCAAGCTGCCAGGGTGAGAGCGGGTCACCACGCCTCGAGGGCCTCCCGGCCGCCCACAGGAAGGCATGATGGAGAGTGCTTTGCTCCTTTTTAACTGAAGTGAAGGGCAAAGGGTGGGATGGGTAACTGAGATTTTGAATCAGGTCTGGCCTGACAGAGACAGATGCTGCTGGGAATGGACGCGCATCTCAGGAGGCTTTGGGGCTTTGCTACATCACAGGAGCGAGGAGCTGCCTGCAGTTGTGATCGTGACAAGCTCCACACAACCCAGGCACTGTTTAACCTGGGGTTTCTCCCTGCCCCACAGAAGTACCCTTGAGTACCTGCTGTTGCATACTTGCTCTGGTGCCTGGTCTACCTACCTATTCATATGGCAAAGGGAGTCTTCCATTTCCACCCCATCTCACTTGGGAATATGCACCAAGGCGGGTATGAGAGTCCCACTGAAAGCCACGTCATCTCTGTACAATTTGGGCAGCTGCTGGAGAGGAAAGGAGCACATGGGGAAGAGCTATGTAATGCTCTTTGACTCTTTCTTACTGATTTGCAGATCAGAACGTACTCTGTCAGCTTGTTTTTCTTCCTCAGAACCAAAAAAAAACTAAAGAGGGCAGAGGTACATCTCCTCGGGAAGTAGAGGAAGGCTCTCTGACCAGGTAATGTTTGTATCTGTGATTCACAGAATCATAGAATTATTTTGGTTGGAAGAGACCTTTAAGATCACCAAGTCCAACCATTAACGCAGCACTACCAAGTCCACCACTAAACCAAGTCCCTCAGCACCACATCTACCCGTCTTTCAAATACCTCCAGGGATGGCAACTCAACCACTTCCCTGGGCAGCCTGTTCCAATGCTTGACAGCCCTTTCAGTGAAGAAATTTTTCCTAATATCCAATCTAAATTCTTGACATGTAATTTTCTCTTTATCACTATGTGCACAGTCCCAGTGAATTTCTGAGTTTATTAAATTATCCAAAGTAGTCCGCTTTTGGATGCATGTTGAGCTCCAGGGGAACTTCCTTTAAACAGCTGTTTCCCAAAGGAGGATGACCACTTGCAGGATGTGCTCGGCCTGGCCAGGTGCCTCTGCTGGTGGGGTGTGATAGCAGGGGCTTCCTGGTGGGGCTTAGCCCCATCAGGTACCAAAATCAGTGTCCAGGTACCCAGACCTATGGGCTGAGTGCAGAGACCTCTCCAAAATCAGCTGTAAACATTGGGAAAGGCTGGTGCTGAACACAACTGAGAGGTGACAGCCACAAACGTCCTGCCATTGGACCTAAAGTTTCTTTATCAAAACCTTTATTCTCCCCAGGCATATCCACACATCTCCTCCTGAAGTGTGTGAATAGCCAGTCTTCAGACTCAGCGCAGAGCCTTTCTTCAGGCAACCCTACCTGTCCAGAAGGACAAAGCAATCCAAAACCAGTTAATACACCAGGCAGTAGCCACATTTCACTTAAAATACCCCATAATGTCTTTATTTCTCACCAATAACTATTAAATTTAACAGAGCCCTGATGGTAGACGAGAGGCTGATAGATAAATGAATATATCCAGCCTCTATGAGCAAACACTGCATCAAAGAAAATACAAACCCAAACCCAAACCAACAACAAAAAAGGTACTGATATTCAAAAGGGCTCAAACTGCAGAATTTGGCTCCTCATTTCAAATGCCCCCGAGGCTGTAGATGCTCAGAACTGAGATGCTAGTTGGCCTCTTGTAAAGCTGAAGAGCCACATGAAAAATTTGATACTGAATTGCTTAGATTCAAGGCTTTTCTCAGCCAGACGTTTCATTTGCTCCTCTTTTTTGAAAGGGTAAGGCATGAGCCTTCCCTTAGAGCTTGAATTATCAAATGGTATCCTAATCTCGTATCACTTCCAGCTCATTAAGTCATATTTTCACCCCGTGTACACACGGGTATTGCCCAGTGGTTTAGTAGAGTTGTCCATATTGCTGTAAAAGAGGAAATTAGGGTCTAACTTTCTGATAAGGAACATTTTTCAGGCAATGATGAAATTGTTCACACCTGCCTCTCTTCATAGTAACCCACCAATGTATCTATACCCCAATTTTAGTCTTTCCTTATATACTTCTAAAAGATACCCAAAGAACTTCATCATCTTTAAAAATTATTAAAAAAGTCCTTGGTGCCTCCAAGTTCAAACACTACAAGTATTTTCCCCGGGGCACTTGGTTACAGTAGAAAATTGTCTTTTTAATTTGCAGAACTCAGAAAAGTCAGAAGATGGCAGCAGTTCATTCATGCATTAAACAATCCCTAAATCTCACAAACAGAACAGCTCTTCCTTAAAGTTATTTGTGTTACGCAACTACCTAAGAATAAAGAACTATAATTTACTAAGCAAAATAATTTTGCTTCCCCAGGTTCTACAGTCGTCAAAGCTATTATTTCTCATATTCTTTTGCTTTTTTTTTCATTGTCATCAGTGCAGTGGAGAAATTTTCAGGGGGCAGGGGAAAGATGCACATTGACACGAGAAGAGTTTATAGACAGATATTTTTAATTCCAGACATATTATTTCAGAATCCTTAAACTTTCTTCCTTATTTTTGGTTCTCTTTTACAAATATCACATAACAGGGGAAAAAAAAAAAAAAAAGATGGTTTTGCTATTTCCAAATAACATTAGATACTAAAAGAAATTGTTGGGTCTTTTCTCTGCTTTTACAGTCGAATGATTTTATCTTACTCTATGCTAATCTACATACCTCATCATTTTCACACCATCAGCAGTGTGATCTCTTCTCTCCAAAGATTTAATAGTGTTAATGTTGCAGTAATGACCTATATTACTAAATTTTCTCTACCTTGAGAAAATGTATCATAGTACATTCAAAGTATGGAATAAAGGGTTAGCATAAATAATTAAACTAAATTACAGCCATCAGAAAAACAAGGCAGGCCAGATCCAAGCTGCCTCAGAAGAAATCTAGTGTAACTCCATTGCTGTCAGTGGAATTATTCCCAACGGACACTGGCTTAAGGGAGGCAGAATCTGGCATCCTAGCTTTTGTAACACAACCTCCTTGTCATTGTGTGTTCACTTATTCACTTAATTCATAAAATTCAATCAATCGCAATGGGCCACCCAGCCACTAGAGTGAAGAAAAGAAAATCTATTGTATATGATATTTCTTTGATCAACTACGTCTGAAAGTGCATTTCCCCCTCCCGCCCCCCAGCCAAAGAATGCATCAGAGACCAGGGCTGACATTGCGGTGCTGGGAGCTGGTATTTCCCTCCAGCCTCATTTGTATTGCTTTATTGACACGTTAATGACAAAGTACTTCCCCAGGTCCGACGAAGTGGAGAACAAGTCAGAGAAATTAGAATAATACCTAGTCCTAATTAGAAGCCAGGTATCTGCCTGACATGCTCTCTTGTTGTGTTTAGCAGCTTCAGATACTTGTACGTTGATTGATTGCCTGCTTGCTTGATTGATTGATAGAGAGGCTCCACCGAGCTCATAGACACACACATGAAGGGAAGCTTTTGATGTCAATATGAACAAAGATAATGATAGACTTACAAACAATGCCAAATGCTGAGCCTATGAATTACGCAGAACGCAAACAGAAAATGTGCTCGGCACTGCTCTAAGAGCAATGAGACTAGAAGGAAGATGTGTTGTGTATGATCGAACCTCACAGCTACGGGCGAAATTGTACTGTCAGGAAGATTTGCAGGTGATGTTTCTGATTGCCTGAAGATCTCTGCACATAAGCAGGGCAACAGAAATTAATCCAAATCCGTCCTTTGCAGCATCACAAACACTGTTTTGAAAATGGACTTCTAGAGCTGGCCTGATCTGGAAGACAAGGGGTTTTCCAGAAAGGAATCAGACTGATTTTCTGTATGTGAAGATCACAAATGGACTTCTATATGGGCGCTAGGGCATTAATTGATGAGAAGGCTCAGTGTGCAAGGGACAGAAATGAGTGGCAAAACAGAACTAGAAGGCTGCAGATTTCCCTCCGCATCTCCCCCCCAGCAGCCCCCAAATAAAAATATTTAACAACAAATAGAAAACCGCAAAAACTTTAAGGGGCACCTTGATCCTCGGATGCTGCTGAGCCCATCTTTCTCTGCCGCCTTTGATCTGTACTCCCCTCCTCTGTTCTGCACAGTGACAAATGCACTGCACACAGGGCACAGTGCAGCACAGCAGGACAGATCCTTTTACCTAGAGCTGTGCAAAATGTTCATAGCCGAGCCCCAAATCACAAGAAACTTGCCTGGCTTCAGGTTTCATTGCAAACTTGGAACTCAGACCACGTTTGTCAAAAGGTTACTGAGATTTGCTAGCCCTTTGAGAAATTTCTCTCTTTCTTTCCCTTCCACGCTCCTTTTCTCTCTTTCTCTCTAATCTGCCTGAATTTCTAAAACTATTTCCACAGTGTTTAGGAGGTAGGAGGACTCACAGGTTTGGATTAAAAAACCTGCCAAAAGTACTCTCTCATGGTGTCAATTCAAAACCAGGTGAAAGTAGGTGATTCATCCCAAGAAAAAAAACAAACCAAAAACAACAAACAAAACACAACAGCCAACTAACATTGTCTCAGTTCCTGCAAATGTGTGAGCCACAGACTCGATTCATCAAGAGCTTGAACATCTTCTTTGAAAGTGCTTCAGTAATCTCACTGATTGTCACAGTGTTAGGGCCAAAGCTGGATTTTTTGTACCCCAAAAGTCAAAATGAAACACAGGTGTGTAATTCCTTTGCAGACTAAAGTCAAATGAATCCCTGTGAAATGAAATCATAGTTTCACCCAGCTCTTTTTTTCAGTACTGTGTTCAGACACCATGGATCAACAAAAGTTTGTATCGCCTTGCTCTTACGCTGTCCCTCACTCAAAGATCTCACACCACATTGCAAAGATTATCTGAGCAACTAATTGACATGTGGTCAAACAGCAAGTCAGTGCTAAGGGTTGAACCCAGGTCTTCTTAGAGCTTTAAACTCGAGCTCATCTGCCTTGCTGGCAGAAGTGCTGTCTAGTTCTGTTTGTGCCGATGACATTTCATGATTCAGTTTGCATATTTAAAGAATAGGTGAGTGATCTCTCCCTGGACATACCTTATGTGCTTTGGTGCACATAATATCAAGTGGCATATGAATTCAGCACAGTGATATGCGCTTTTCAGAGCTTTTTGCACGGCATCTGAAGTAACTACCCTTTCAGTACCTAACAAAGAGGCTGGAACTTATGCAGGGACTTAATGAACATCTTCAGCTCAAACCAGACTTTTAAGCAATGTGTGAAATTATCACACAGCAGTAGGGGATGCTTTTGTTTTTGATTCACCAGACCCATGAATTTCAGAGGACCCAATGCTTTCACAGATGCTCCATGAACAAGATCACTATTGAGCTAACACCTCTTGTGTCCCGATACAGATGTCAAGCTTGCTTTACAAGCTTGGAGGGACATTTAAAACAAAAGAAGAGAAAATAGTGCCTTAAGCTAGTGCAGGTTCGGTTGAGTCATTATGTTTTAATGCCCAACCCTTGTTTGTTTTCTATTTCTCTTTGGAGATCTTTTGCCATGGAAGGTTAAAGATTACTGAGATAACTAACAATAAATGTGTCTGGCGTTGTGACTTTTGACCCATAATTATAACTTGGGTTGACTGGAATGAATCTGTATGCAATTTTATTTAACATCCTATAGCAGCAAAATCGACCAAGGTGTGAATTAAAACCTTAGCCCTGTTGACTAATATCAAAATGGGGATGGCCATTTCTCTGAGCTTTGACAACAACCTGAGCCCTTCTCTTTTATCAGCAGTGTGGACTGCAGTGCTGCAGTAATTGCTTAACTGCTCCTTTGCCCGTTAGGACTCAAATGACTTGGCTTTGGAGTGGACTTGAGAAATGACTCAGAGTTTCAACAGACACACCCAGCTACTGGCTTTGTAGTACACTAAACGCTTTCCAATATAACATATTTTTTAAAGAAAGGCTGTGTATTGCTCTCTGTAGACCTGAGGGCATATATTCAGTCACAACATAGGTGCGGGTTGAACGATAATTGCACAAACTACTGTCTCACACCCCGCCAGCCTGCTTCAGTCCTGTTCTGAAAGGGTGCCTGGTGTGGCCAGAAGAGCCCCTCTCTGTGTAAGCTCCAGCCTGACTGCTACAGCTACCAGGGTTAGCCACAGGGATGCTTACGCAGGAGGTAGTGCCCTCTTGTCCTGTGTACATTAGAGGTTGCAGCTGCAGGTGGCCATCAGCACACTTCCTGGTGCAGAGACCAAGATTTGGTGAGATTTGCATAGGTGGTCAGTCATTAACAGTAGTCATGGCTTCTCTGGTCTACACTGAAAAGAAGAACCTTACAGCCATACCTGTTTGTGGAGCTTTAACTAAGGCAATCCGAGCGTTGGTCATGTCTGAGAAAGCAATCAGCTTATTGAGAGCAGCCATCAGGGGTGGGCAGTTACAAACCAGGGCTGTGTTGGAACCAGTAACTAAGGCAAAAAGCACCAGTAATTCTCCTTACCAAAGCATCCTGTCACCCAAGCCACATAATCTTCATTATCCAGCCCAGGAGCCAACACTCTGGTCCACCCTCGTCACGGGCATACTGTAGGCATCCTGCAAAAATAAACATAAATTCTTGAATATATGCTTTCTCCCATGCACAAATCTTCAAACAAACAAGTTCTACAAAAATAAATGAACTTGATTTCCAAAAGTTCTTAGATTTCCCCTGCTGTCCTTTGTTTTTAATACAGATTAGGTGATTCTTCAACTAGAAAAGCTTTAGAAGCACTGTCTTCCACAATCAAACATGTTTATTAAACAGATTATTATCTTTCCTGCTTTAAGTAGTTTCTAGCATTTTGGTGCCACAGAGGAAGAACAGCAGCAGGTTTAGTTATTAATAATATGTTGTCATGACAATTTTTTTTTAAATGTTGGAAAAATTCTCTCAGTAGCATTCTAGGTATAGCCAACTTTCAAGGTAGTTACAATGGCTGATTTCTTTGAGGAAGGGTGATAAGGGGTAGGACTTGTCCTATGCCAAAGTTTGAAAGATTTTCTAGGAGACAAACTGTGGTCTTCTTTCTTGCATTTGTAATTGTCCACTCATGTAAGTGGTCCCGTGAGACTTTCTAAGATTATTGTGTATGAAGGAGAACACAGCATTCATGATACAGCTGAGATCCCTGTTTATTTTCAAGTTCACCAATGCAGAGCAATTTCAGAACGGTCTTTGAGAACTTCTTTTTTTTGCCAGTCTTGGACTCAAGAATTCAATGACAGAAATTCTCAGACAAAAACTCTACAATTCCCTAGAAAGAGGTCTGTGTCGGAACAAAAAATGTGCTAGAAATTTCTCTATTCTGAAAAGAGACATTATCTAAGCCAAGAGAGATAAGGAGGTGTTTGTGGCTTTGGGTTTTCATCGTCCCTAAGCTCCATGACATTTTTAAGGAAGAAGATTGGATAGTAACCAAATGTGACTTCAGCCCCCTTGGAGGAGGAAACTTTACATTAGAGGAAGTCCTTTCAGAAAAGCAGAGTTACATTTGAAACTGTTTAGATGCCCATTGTACTTGGGCCTAAGGAGACTGCTAAGACATACAGGTATCCCATTTTACCCCATGGCAACCACACCATTTATAATGGGAAGTAGAGACCACCATTTAAACTCTTTGCCTGCTTGCTGCACATCACCTCAGCATCATGATCTGCCCCCAGGTAATCAGATACTCTGGTCTTCCAGTTAGTCTACTTTATATGAAAAATAAATATCCATTGAACTGGAGAAGGAGAGCACTTGCACACGTGTGAGGGGGAGAGACACTTACTCTGCTGCCAGAGATTAGCGCACTAATGTGAAATAAGGAAAAGAGGCCCAAATCTCTGGGCGAATAAATATTTTATTAACTACAACAAGTGGAAGGGCTTCCGCAAGAGATGTCTTGCTGCTGAAAACAGTGTATGGTGGATTGGGCCTCTTCTCGGGGGAAACCTGGCCTTGAGCTTGAGCAGGATGGTAAGAGGAAAGCAAGCCTCCCCTTCTGTGTTGCATCTCTATCCAGGGGATATGGGAGGAGACTTTTTTCTTCTCTCCATATAGTTTTTGTGAGAAAAGGCTGACCTGCTTTAGGCTTCTAAAGCAGCCCACAATTTCAAACAGGGATGGATCCTTACCCGCTTTGTGGGGCAGCAGTTAGATTCATTTTCTCTTCCTCACAGAAATACCTCTGTTTTCAGCAAAAATAACCCACCACATCACAAATCTCTCCCAGCAGCCAAGAGCTGGGCATGGACGTGGCAACAAGCAGTGAGCAAACCCTCCCTAAGCAAAACTGACCCCAACAGGCACCTCATCTCCCTGCTACCCAGAGAGGGAGATGCAGGAACAGGAACAAGATCAAGAGGCGCTTTTGTGCTTGCTCAGTCACGCTCCCATGACAAAATCTCTCAAATGCTTGCCCCAACCACCAACCCGTCCAGCCCTGCTAGGGGTTTGACAGCAGCAAGGTGCCACAACAGGGCACCCTGAGCACACTGAGTTGTTTTTGTTATTACCCAGATCTGTATTGAATTTATTTTTAAGCCAGGCTGACAGCTTTTATTTGATCTAAGTGAACAGTTGATATTAAATATACATCTCCATATGAAGTGGTGTGCCACCTCCTTACATCTGAGGACCTGGGGAGGTCACTTTGGTTTCTCAATTTCCCTGTTCACATGAGTGAGTACCCCTAGGGAGGACAGCACTGGGCTGCAGCCTCACTTGAGCCTGGTGGAGACACAGGATCTCTACACAGAGGAGAGATATGGGGACAAACAGCAGCAAAGAGGTACTGATAACCTGCCCAGGGAGATTTGGTGCTGGGCTTAAGAGAGGCCTTCCACCACGACACATGACTTTTGCAGAAAAGGCCCCTTAGACCTCTGGCAATCTCATAGGTGAAGGAGAGAAACTTCTTAGCATGGGACATGGAAAAAAAGTTCAGTTGGGAGAGACAAAAAACTTTTTCTATATCTTCAAGATGTTTGTGGGGAGAAGAAGACAGGCTCTGTGTGAGGGATGGTGTTCACATTTTACAGCAGAGCCCTGTATGCTTGTGCTTTCTGGGTACATGGGAAGAGGAGGCAGAGGTCTTGCTTATGTCCTTCGTACCTGGAGGAGAACAATGCTCTACTGTCTTGGCAGAAGGGAGGACTACTGTTAGATATGTGAGGGTAGGGTTTATGAGTACTGATAAGGTAGCTCAGTTTAACCTGAATAGCCCAAGGTCTTGTAGGTTAAGACTATTTCAGTTTTAGCTCTGAGCCGTATGTCTGCAGATGGCCATGCATGTTTCCTGCCACCCCAGGAAACTGGGCTGCTTGTGGCAGTACTGCCCAGATACGCAGAAAGACATAAGGGCTGGCTTACAAGCTCTTTGCACTAGCCCTGAAACATCTGTCTCACAGAAGTTTGGGGACCTCAGCACCCAGCTATAGACACACAACCCATGGCAGCAACAGTATTCACTGTACTCCAACACTGTGATAGCTGGTAAGCCTTTGGGAAGAGAAGGTGATGGCCTTTTCCCACCAAAAACATCCTAAGTTGTGAAAAAATTGTAGATCATAGCTGTGATCCTGGCCCGCGTCAGAAGGAAGAGATGATGGAGGCATCTCTGGCAAACATTGACTGAAATGGCTTCAGAAGGGCTAGGTCTCTCCATCTACGAAAAACTTGACAAAGACGTGCATCCCATGTCTTTGCCTCTCAAACCTTGGGAAGAGGAGCAGCAGCAAGGAAGAGTCTTTCACATGTGGGTAGTGGATGCCTGTGTAACGGATGGCTGAGAGCATGCGTGGTGGATGTGTGCTACACATACAATGAAATAAGGTGTCGTGTGAGGCACATGATGTCTAAGGTGTGCTGAAGAGTCCCAGTCTGTGTACCACAAAGCGCTGTGGGACAGACGTTACAACAAGGGATATTCCAGCTGGGATGTGGTTGCAGGTACCAGTAGTATCTGGAAACCTGAAATGCCCACGGTGAATGCAGCCCAGGGAGTCCCTCATCTGATTTTTCCGCCGCAATCGTTTCAGGATGGCAGAGGTCCTGGCCGCAGCACTGACAGGCGTTTCTGTGGGGAGGATCAGGTTGCAGCGCCGTAGCAGCTGATGCACAGAGAAGATGGCTGAGATCAGCCCGTGTTCCCATAACATACGGTTGGGCCATGAAGGATTGCAAACACAATCTCCACTGCACAGAGCAACTGTAGACATTTAAACCACCATTGAGCTTTTATTGCAGCGTGTTTTTACTGTTTTCCCAAGCTATACTAGCACCATGTACGTTTGGGGGATTAAAGCATACCTTGGGTACCTGAACGCTACCTGTCGTCTTGTGGGTGGGGTGTGGAGGAATGTCCAGGACGAACGGTTAACTTTGCTCGCGAATAACACTTAGGGTGCTAACACCTACCTGCGCTGTGGCTAACCACATCAGGTGACATGAGGTTTGTAAGGGTGAGTCATATTTTTATTAGAAAGGTGATAGACTCAGAAAGAAATGGACAACCTCCCAGGCACACAACTCCTCCCTCCAGGCAGAAGCAAGAGCAGCAAACAATAAGCATATCCTTTAAATGACATCATTTCCTCTAATGAAAGATTTTAGCTCTCCCTGCACAGCTTTCCTTCCTTATGTTTTTATCAGGGATGCAAAACTTCAAAATCCAGTTTGGCACTGCCGTGATGTAACGGGACGGTCTTTGCAAGCACAGCGGGAGCCCCAAGCGGGAGGTGCCGATATGTCCCCAAATGCACTGTTCCCGGCGTCCTCACGGGCAGAGCCGTCTCAGAAAGGCTGCCCATCGCTGAAAGAGTTAAGAACATCTTGTCAAGGATATGCAGTTATCTGGAACTTTTGTTTATACAGAGAGGCAATAAAACATTCAGCGCCTTAGACCAGTGTAAGAAGGGTCAATACAAGCTCCAGCAGTTGTATATAAATTAACCTTTTAAGTATGGCCTAATCCATAATGATTCATTGACAGGAATTATTCCAGGAGGCTGAGCTGCAACAAATTGTAGCAGTTGCAGCTAACTACAGTATCTCACAGCTGCTGAAAGCTCCGCTGCCTCTTAAGGCGAGGTATCTAAGGGAACATTTTAAAAGGCTTTGACAATGTATTTCCACAATACTTGTTAGAACTAGGACGTCTCCAATGATCTTATGTTCCTAAAGTGGAATAAAAGTATGAGGAATCTGAATATATACATGAAGGATGTTTTGAAAGATTTTTGCTTTTACTGTAGCGCTGACAGAATATGAAAAGGATGCTTCACTCCTACACACTGGAGTGGTCACCCAAGAGAGCTCATTTCTTCTCCTCACTAGGATTTAGCCAGGATAGTGCAATGAGCGTTTGAGCTGAGAAGCCTGCAGCGTATTTGCAATTGTCAGAATTAAAAGTGAAGGAAGACAAAACAACCTCTCCACTCCCACCCTCTGTCAAACATGCCTAATGAATAGCTCTACATGCACTGTATCAGAAACCCCAAACGTTGACGGCGACGCGAGGCACTAATTTGTTAGTTATCATATCTGACAAATTGTCATCATGGTTCCACTCCTTCAGAGGGTGTTGTGCGTGTGACCCGGGGAAGGGCTCTCAGGCTTGAGCTAATGGGTGTACGACTTGGAACAGAAGATGATGTGCCAAGATGGGAACCACAGAGTGGGCTGCCAAAAAAGAACAGTATAATTATCTGTGCATAATTCACGGCCGGAGAATAAGCTTTCCTCCAAAGTTGTCTGCTGTAGAGCTGTACCAGATTCATGGCTTTTTCAGTGAGTATTCACAAAGTAGTGACAATCTGTGCAGAAATGTTCACTTCTCCAAACTTTTTTTTTTTTCTATTGGACTAAAATAGACATTTCTATAGCACTCTTTGCTCTCAGGACTGGTCTGTTAAGACAAGTGATGACTCACAGATGTATATTCTTACTTTCTTGGATAGTTATCTCTCCCCTCACCCCACCTAATCCCTTCACCAATGGGATCTGAAAAAAAAACCAAAAAAAAACCTCTGCAAGGAAAAGCACTAAAAATACAAACTATTGCAAGAGTATTGGCTCACTGAATCTTCAGAGCTGCTGCTGTACTGTGACAACAGTGGTCCTAGTTCTCCGATTCTCAGGACAAACACTCAGACAACATGAGCCAAAGGAAAATTTCCTTTAATTCCTAGCACTTCTAGGCAACACAACTTGCCAGTTCAGGTTCTGTTCAGCAGATGGCAAGGTATGAATGCCCCTGTGAGAGTGCATGGATATAGCCCGCTGCTCTTTCAGTTATTATTGGACTATATGTGGGTCATTTGGTTCTTTTACCCTCATCAGAGATACCACCTTTTCATCACTGTTATGGAAGACGGATATTTTGTCTGAGCAATGAGTAAAAACAAATTTTCCAAACTGCATTCATTTTCTTGAAGGAGACTCAGCTTCCAAAAGAGAAAGCTCAGTAAATTCCTTAGCTAGTAAGACCTTCTGGAGGAGATCAGGGTGAAGGACAGAATGTCCTATAAAGGCTATTCTGAATGGGAGGGAGAAGGCTCTTACAGAAAGGCAAAGGAGATGGAAAATGTTCCCATAATTGCTGGCAAGGAAGATGCAGATTTTGCTCGGGCACATTTCTCTTTGAAAGCTGATCCTGTTTTGTAAGGGTAGACAAGGAAGAGTTGCCAAATTCGTAGGACAACGAAGTTTGGAAAGCACTGGCAAAATATGTGGAATTGGATTAAATTTGACAAAATGTCATATTGCTTTAAGGCTCCTCAGGGTGTCCTGAACCATTTTTGCTCCACGTAGTGCAGATTTCCTGTAAAGCTTTGGCACTGCCGGCTGCATCCCGAGCTGCTCGAAAATGTTGCTGTGGCCATGCCTGAGCCGTAGGGACCTGGTCTCACGGGTATTTTCCCAAAGAATCGGTGCTGATCTCCCTCTCAGTCTATGTGTAGACACCCCCCCAGGGAAAGTCCTGGTGTTTTAGGGAGCTTGTGAGCACATGCATGGGATCTGTGCCATCCAGGGGTGTTTGGGCAAAACTCGCTGGGTCCAGCCAGAGAACTGGAGGGGGCAGTGCTAAGCGGACATGAGAGTTTGGGTCTGGAAGTGATGTAAAGCACAAATGTGCTTCCAGGCCCTGACTAGCTAGTTCTGGGGTTGGTGTGTGGTGATGCTTGTGCACTTGTGGTGCAAGCCTACCCTGCATCACCCTGCAAGCCTACCTTGTCTTCTGTTACTTTGATGATTTATAATCACGAAATTAAAATTCAGGTCTGGAGAAAGATGTCTTGGTTCTGGCAGAGCGCTTCAGTCAGTGGGATAGTTTATAATTTTAAGCACATGCTTAATCACTTTGCTGGATCAGGGTGCAACTTTCTTGGTAGATACTGCAAGATTTCACTTTCTAGGAATGCTCTTGGAAGGAGGAAACAGAAACATTTCCTCTATAAATGTTTGTGGAAAATTACTAAAAATGTCTGAGTATGCAATGAAAATGAATTTTTGCGTCTTTGCAGTGTTCACCAAACAACTCAACATAGCAATAAGGACCTAAGCGTACATGAACAGTGAGAAATGAGCTCTGCAGCCTGTTAACCTGAGTGAGGAAACCTTGGGGTACGGACATGTCCTGCAGTTTGCAGTCGTGTGTCTTTGTCAGACTGACCAATTGCCCAGAGGGCATCAGACTGGAGCTATCTAGGTGGTGTCTCCTGGAAACACCCCAGGGACAGGCTGCTGCCACACCTGAGGCTGCTCTGCTGATAACCATATCACTTCAGTTTCCAGAGATCTCAACCTGAGGGCTTTCATCAGCATTGCATTCACTGAGAGGAAATTACAAAAAAAAAATAAATCATAAAAGTACTGGAAAATCAGGTGCATACATGTAACCAGCCCCAGCATTGATCTGACTTAAATGGTAGCACTTATGAGGCAGATAATCCAGCTTCTCATTGATCTTGGCAGTACTAGTAGGGGGCAATATTTACATTTGGTTGAATTGCTCTTGGACAAATTTTCTCCACAGTATTAAATACAAAGAAGCCTTCCATCAACACCAGGAGAGCAGGGCTTTTCATTCATCTGTTTTTTTCATCTATTTTTAAAAAAATACATGGCCTGGTTCTCTATTCTGTTGCTGGTCCTATACTGGGATAGCTGCACTGAGTCAGGGAAGTAGCAACTACATCAAAGGATGCAGCAGAAAAGAGTTGGACCCTGAATATTTGCAGCAAACAGCAGAAGGAGTTTTCTTCTCTTTTAAGTACAAAAGAACAAGGAATTATTATCCTCCTTCTCCCAGCAAAACAGAGCAAAATCAATATTCTTCCCTGGGTCATTTCTCTAAGCTTCCTTCTTTCCCAAACGCTCTCACCTTATGCCATCTCCATTCTGGAGATATTCTGCTCCTTTGATGAAGGAAGGGGGCAAACAAGCTTTTTTGGGGGAGTAATTCTTTGGATGCATTTTAGGCTGAGCTGAATTGCACCTGTTTCTCTCCAGGTATGACAGAGTTCAAACCTTGCAAATGTGTGTGTGTGACCGCACAAGTCCTGCCCATTCTATCTGGACAGTCTCATCATGTCTGGCCAGTTTTATCCTGCTGTCTGGTAAAGATCTTGACCCCTTATTGTGTTCAAGCAGTGAATGAAAGAGCAAAGGAGTCCCTGTCCCTGCATGTCCCATCCCACTGCTCTGGCAGCAGCTCAGGGTGGTGACTGACGATGCCTTGCTGGACACTTCCAGCTGCCTCCTGGGAACACGATGGGGAGACACGAGTTGCAGGACAGAAGAGTTTATCAGGACCAGGAAGCCAGTGTCTATGGCATATCAGCATAAACAAAGAAATTGTCTTAATAAAGAGCCACACCTAGAAGTATTACAGTCCTCTCATGGGATCACACAGCATGTGGTGCATGCACCCATGCACTGAAGCCATAGCAAGCAAGGAAGAGCAAGTTTATAGAGCAGCAGCTAGAAAGAGAGCAAGCAAGTAACGTGAAGGGAGACAGAAAAAACCCATATACCAGGGAAGCCAGAACCAAGTCTGTATGCAGAGCTGACCATGAGAGATAAAGATGAGAAAATGAAGGTAAAGATTTTTACTGTCTCACTGGGAATTAAAGGACAAGAAGCAAGCGAGATGCTGTTGCCAGGAATAATGCCTGAAACACTGGAATAGCTGATAAAGGTGTTTGATTAGAATCAAGACCCTGCAGACAGAATGAGACTCTGGAGGAATATTGTATCTGTTACCCCACCCCAAGAAGCAGGAGCTGAGATAGACACCTGCCTTGCAGAGCTGCAAAATCTATAGCTCTGGAGATGTTAAACACTCCTTAAATGGAGCCAAGATCATCTGTAGGACACATGAGTCCCTCTTACAGAAAAGTATAAAAAGAGGAGATCTAGCCCTAGAGAAACACCTCCAGATAGCAAGGGAACAGCTAGCTATCCCAGGAAAAGGTCAAACCGATACAGCAAAGGAAGGCAGGGAGCGGGAGGGAACAGCAGAGGCCAGTGTAGGAGCTCTGTAGTCAAACAACAAGAAAGGCTCAAAGAAAAATGCCTGGCAAGGGCAAAGATGCAAGAGAGGCGGCGAAACAAAATGTTTGCCTCAATCCTGCGGCTCCCTGGGGAATTAAGAAGCAGAATGCCTTTCAGATAGATACCCGCAGCATGGCTTTAGCTGCAGGAGGGACCTTGGAGGTCCGCACACCCGGCGGAGCGTGGCCACCAGCCTTTGGGACCCATGTCTGCCCTTACATCAACAGCCAGGTCAGAGCCAGCTGGGTCACAAAGCCACGATGTCATTGAAAGAAGCGATAAGCAGCAATTCTAACCTGGAGAAATGTGACCACATCATGGTGATGTACAATAAAACCACCTTGAGGTCAATGGGCAAGGCAGGCTGTTGATAATAAATCCGTGAAACAAGAGATGTTATTGCTCAGAGTTTATAACAGTTGACATTCAAGATCACCACCCAGGGCAGAGCACCAGGGTAGTGCATGGCCTTCCTCCGGTCACAGTACAAACCCTCGGTACCCTCCGCTTGTACGAGGAGACAGACAGTCCCTGTGGGCCACATCCAGGATTTGAACAGGACTAAAGGGCATAGCACTGTTCCCTGTGCCACGTCAGTAAAGATGACATCGCCCAGAGAATCTGGCCAAGACACTGTCTGCATTGTGATCAGAGACCTCCTGACTGTATGTCCCCATGCATCATGTATAAAGGGTAAAGGGGGGGACAAAAAATTGTATCCTGACCTGGTAGCTTTGGGCACTCATTTTTGGACATGTCTGAATGCCTACACAAGGTAGCAGACAGAGATGAATCAGGTCCAGAGCTTATATGTCCCTGTTTCAGAAAGTGCATGATATACTTTACAATAGATCTTACGCTGCTAATTTATATAATCATCAAAATTTGTTTCTTCAGCTCGTATTTTTAAGAGATGGCTAAATTTTTGGTTTGCCTACTGTGCCAAGAGCCTGGCACGTGGCCACCTGCTTTCACACATCTCCTTGCAGACTATGGGGTCAAATTCTAAAACCAGTGGTGCCATCCTACAGCTGAAGCAATTCCATCTACACCAGCTCAAGTGCAATCACAGTGGGACCAACTGCCTCTTTGTTTGGCATCAGGATGTATAAATATCTGACACTTCCTATGCAGGTATCTATATATTTCAAAGTAACTGACATGCTAGAATTATCAATAAAAGAAAGATAACTTACACAATAATCATCACTTCCTGACAGCTGAAATTTCAGAGGAATCAGCTCTGCCCTTCTTTTAATGAAAGTGAGTAACAAAACCTTACCTATGTGAAGTTTGTCTCTCACTCTCAAAATAGCTCAGCTGACCTGTGTTAAAGACTGTGTAAGAATCGTTGAGAAATAACAGGAGAGGAATAGGCAGAGATTTTAAGCTGGACATTCTCTCCAATAGCTATAAGACAGCAGAGATGGCCTACCTTTAAAACACGGCCTTGTTGAACATCTGCTTTTTTATTCCAATACATACAAGGTAAAGCATAAAGCATATATTTAAATATGTATTTCTTTTGTAAATATAACTTTTGAAGCACAACTTGAGATAAGACATCTGTGCAACAACTGTAGATAAAAATACAGTATTCAATTCTCTTTGAAAAGTTACACTTCACAATATTCTTCAATGGGGAATTGTGGGGTTTTTTGTGCTGGCAAGGTACAAGGAAGATCCAAGAAGACAGAAAGTGCTTACACAGCACAAATCAGTTTCTTGTGTACTGAGGACAGTCGCTTCATTCTGCTCTAAGTAATATCTAAGCTAGAGGCCAAGGAAGGGGAAAAAAGAGAAGTTTGTTAAGCTGGGTGCTGATGCTGACAGTGGTTGTTACTAAGTGCTCCTGCCTCTCATGAGCCCCTTTTGAAAGGTATATGTGTCCCTTAAAAACGTAATTAACACCTCAGTGACGTCTTCAAAGGGCAGAAGTTCCTGGTTGATATCTGTTTCAACAGAAACAGAAAAATACTGGGCATCCTCTGGTTTGAAGCGAAGTGGGGATAATAACCAAAGGAGAGGGAGGACAAGAGTAAATACAGTGAAACCACCAGGATGCGAGACAGCAGTGATAAGGATATGGGGGCTCTGGAGTGATGCGGCAATTCCCTTAGCCTGTGGCAGGAATATCTCTCACTGATTAGAGCTAATTAGGGAGGATGAGGCTTGAGCCTTTTTGTCCTCCTCAGTAAATCTGCCTTTGATGCAGACTGGTTATAGCACAGCTCTGGTTCTAAAATGGGTGTTGAATGTCCTTCCTTCACTGGTCCATTTAAATAAATACAAGCAGCTCTCCAGGTCTGTTATGCACAATAAATCTATTTTGGTTCCTGATGACTGATTTCTTTGGCTCTGTGAACGAGGTGAGAACACCAGTTTTGTTTCTTTTTAGCACTGTAAAGGAAGTCTTGTGTAATTCTGTGAGTGCTGGAAAAAGTTTAGAAAGAGGTAAAGAGGCTAGTTGG
The DNA here is from genome assembly GCA_008921705.1 of Burhinus oedicnemus. Lineage (NCBI taxonomy): Eukaryota > Metazoa > Chordata > Aves > Charadriiformes > Burhinidae > Burhinus > Burhinus oedicnemus. The sequence goes on from VFFE01007008.1 coordinate 167,778, forward strand.
ATTCTGGATTCTGTACCTTTTGTTTGAAGGACCACAACTGATTTATTGGTGAGAAAGTTCAGAAATCTCATGACCAGAAATTGAGAACGACTGGTATTGGGAAAAGGATTCAGTTCACTGTCCTAGCACAGATCAGTTAGTGAGATCAGTCAGTTGGAACCTGAAGCTCAGGTTGGCAATAAGGTGTACTGGCTTTTTAACAGTGGAAAAAATACATTGTCAAAACAATTCACTTAGGCTTGTTGCAGACATGTCCTTAAGTCAAGACAGGGTGGCTTTCTACAGTTCAAATGGCAGCTGTGGGTTTGCTTGCTCGAAAGCCTGGGTGAGGTTCTGCTGCCCGTGTTATGCAGGTGGCCTCTAGCCTTCAAACCAACTAATCCAAGCGCTCCAGAGCAGATCTCCTAAAGTTGAAAGGGCTGAACTGCACGTGCCCCAGAGACTTGTGCTTGGAATACCAACTGTCCCAAATGGCCACAAAATGAGCCTTCTTGGCGAATCCAAAGGTTTCACCATATTCATCAGAAAAATTAAGACCTCAAGCATACCGAAATGTGCCTGTGGTGATGTACAGTCAAATCTGAGCGGTACCCAGCAGTGTACAAGTGCACGTATGCTGCACCAGGGAGCAGCAGACACTTCTGCACAGCACCGCACAATGCAAGCCACTGGAGAAGCCAAAGTCAGGTCAACGCCAGGCTGCGCCAGGCCAGCCTTGGACCTCCCATCTGCTTTCCTGCACCGAAGCTCACCCACTGAACTCTGCAAGGTGAGAGGAGCATGGCTGAAGTTTGACCTCTTACACGACCCATCAGGGTTTTACTGCAGCTTCGTTACTGTGCTCTTAATTGCTGTGCCTCCAAAGATGGTTTTGGGTCAGGCAAAGCCCCCCAGCTTTGCAGGTCTTGGTGGATGCTGGCCAGCTGGGGAAAGGTTTCAGGGTTCACACTCTCGAAAGCACACGAAGCCTGAGCTGATGCAGAAGAGCAAGATGGTAACCACAGGCACTCGGGATTCATGAGGTAAGCCTGCGCGCTGCGCGTGTGACTGAAGAAGCACTTGCTGTTTTAGTTCCTTTTATTGTGTTTAGTAAAGTGTCCTTTTTTTCTTCTCTGGAATGCTGAGCCTTTTGGTTGGCACAGTTTGGGCTTTTGGCACATTTAAATTTTTTTTTCCCTCTGCAGTTAGGAAAAGCTCTTTTTTTAACTGTGAACTTTTTTTCAACAAAAAAAAAAAAAAGCCCAAATCTTAATAAAATCTGAAGGTGGCAGCAACGAAACAGTAGCAAGGCTATGGCTACAGCTTCTAGGGCAGGTTTGCGTGATACAATGAAGAGATCCCCAACCCACTGCTAAGCTGAGTTTGTAAGGTCTCACGGCTCAGCAGTTTGAGTCTGGAAGGGTCTATGGCTGAGCTGGTAAGCCCTGCCTCTCCGGCAGGACTGTCCAGCCCCATGTTGGGAAGAGCGGTGCTCGCCCACAACGGCTGCCTATGCAGAGCCCACCGGCGTGCCCAGCCCTCCGCAGCGTGTTTGAATGCCCTTCTGCAAACAGGAGGATGGTGTCTATACAGGGGTGAGAGTACGTGCAGGTTTTGTCTGGGGAAAGTTGATGGTTTTACTGTGTTCGTATCCTTTATAATATCAGCAGGCCATACCACGCTGAAACTGTCAATTGCTTTGCATAGGTTGGTCACCTCAGAACAACGTCCAGCCTGCAGCAAACAGATCTGCTGTACCTAGATTCAGAGGTAAGGCATCTCTTGGTTTGTCGTAGCAGTAAAAGTATTATCACTGGTGTTGCTGGTCCGTACCTGTGGTCCGGAGCACCCCATCTCCCCTCCTGCTAGTCCCACAGCTCCTCCTCTGACTTTCCCCACAGCCAAAGGGAAGTGTGGAGAAGTTCAGCAAAGTTCACCCACCACCACCAGGAACTGCCTGAGCAGTGTGGCCGTGATAGAGGGTGATAAAGCAACACCTATCACCACGAGTGACCAGCACAGGGTTAACCACACTGCAATCCACCCTGAAGAATGCATCTGTGAGGTTGCATCCTGAAAAAGGGCACAGAACAGCTCAATATCCCAGCGAGGTGCCACAGGGGAAAGTAGGTCCAAGTGCCTCGTGGAGGCTGTTTGAGATCCCCCTCCAAATAGCCTGATAAATCACAGGCGTGGCAGCAACAACAGCCTTGGAGGGGTCTTTGGAGGGGGGAGAATATCCATCGGCTGGCTAAGGCTTGCGTCCTCAACCGCAGCGAGTCCAGAAGGCGGCCGAGCGCTCTGGCTGCGGTGCTGGCGCCTGAGTTCCCCCAATTAGTTGCGTGATGGTCGGTGGGACAGGAGGCTGAGGGGTTGAGCAGGTCTTCCTGGACGGCACGGTGGGGGGATGATTAGGCAGGGACTGGCAGCGTGCTCCTGCTGCTGCTACTGCTACCGTACGGTGCTTCACGGAGGGGATGCAGAGGCGTAGCAGGCAAGCAGCAGGAGAGTAGGATGCCACATGGCGAGGAGGAGGAAAAGAAAGAGGTGGAGGAGTAGGCAGAAGGGAGATTCAGTTTAACATGGCATGCCAGGCCTCCACTGCTGCTTCCCTCCCTCAGGCCTGCTCATCATGCATTTAATTTGCGCATGGGGTGAGGGGGATTTTGTTGGCATTGTTTTATTCTTATTCGATGTGCTCCTTTGCATGGCAAACGCTGGTAGTGTGCTCATCGCTGTGCACATAGGCAAACGTGGCCTTGGGTATACTTTAAACTAAGGTCCTGATTCTGCAAACACATGAATAATCTAAAAAGCAAGAGGACTTAGTAATACACTTAAAATGACACCTGCTTTTCTCTTCATCTCCCTTTCCTTCCCCCTCCCAATATTCCTTTGCTTCTGGACAGCTCATTTCAGCTCAGTATCTCAATTAAAATTCGATACAGAAAAGACAGTGATTTTTAAAAAAAGAATAAAAGTCTCAATTTAGAGGCTGACCTCACCTATATATGTTCGGTAAAACAAAGAAAGTCCACTTGTGCCCTGTCTCAACTAAGATTCAATGTAAGACACCTTCTCCAGCAGGAAAGGCTCAGGAAGGGTCAGGCTTCGAATGGTGGCTGATACGCAAGGGCATTGCCATTTGGAAAGATTTGTCTTAACCTGACTCAGAGGAATTTCGGTATGTGCTTTGATACATGTTTGCTTGCTTTGCTTATGGGCATTAACTCGATCTCTTAAAATTTATATTTGGGAAAGCAGCTATTGGATTTTTGAGCAATTTAGTGGAAGGCAGTGCAATTACCTGTAGTTCTGAAGGAGGATCGGAGAACTAACAATAGTTAGAATGAGCATATATATGAAAATATATATACACACAGGCACATATATATGTTTAAAAAAAGAGATTTCAAAAAACATTCCTGGGCTTTGGTTTGGAGGCTCCGAGCAGCAGCAGCCAGCTCCCTCTTCTCAGTAGCTGCAACATCATTACACAAAAATACAGAGACACGGGAGCCACTATTCAAATGTAGCCCCTCAACTTCGTGACCACAAGTGGGTTCTATTTTGGTCCTTGCTTTTGAGGCTGCTTTTGATGAAGGGATCACAGTTTTTCAGCTCCCTGCCATTACATGTTGCTGTTGACCTCTACCTGCTTCTAGCTTTTAGAACTTTGTTTCCATTTCCATTTCTTTACTGTGAAGGTTGGGGTTGGGAATCTGTATTTTTAAAACCTTGGTGCCAACTGCTGTGTGCTGTTGCACTGCGGCTGACTTTCACCTTCCTTATATTTCTTCTTGTTCGAAGTACCTGCTGGAGTACGGCCTCTGGACCCACATATCCTGGTGACCTGGGACAGAAACTGTTGTATGGCAAATCCTGACTTGATCAAATTGGCAAGAGAGCCTCGAGAATTATTTAGGCACCAAACAACCATTGATTTGGGTAGCAGGTAAGCCCCAAAATGAGAATCTGTGCATTAGTTTTCCTGTGACTTGATGTGTCCCCTTCAAAACCAGTCTTTCCTAGACCGTCTTTTTCTTTCCTCCCCTTCGAGCAGACCGTGGCTTTTGGATATCCTTGCGCTCTTTTTGCATGATCCCTGGACACCGTTTCCTGTGGGGTCTCGTAAATCTTCAGTCCTCGTGTATTTCACGTTATCTCCAGGCAGCCTGGGTTACAACACGGGCCGTGGGGAAGCCAGCAAGGGAGCGAGACCCTGCAGTCGCTGGGCGTCTGCAAATCCAAGGGTGTGCGGGGACAGGCACCAGCCTCGAGTACAGTCGACATAGGACATGGGGGAACTTACTCAAACCGACCCTCTTCTTGTACAGCTCAGTAGCCTAATGCTGACTAATAACATGACATTTTAATATCGCTGTTGTTGAAAAAGAGAGGTAGTGATGCTATCGGGAGGTGGATTTTTAGCAGCTAAGGGAACTGGCTTTCAGCCTTTGTAATCTTGCACTTTTTCTTCTGTCCCACAGCTTGGCTGGGTAACCTTTCGAGGTTACGGGAGCACCTCTTATGCCTCCTTTTGCTCACCACTAGGAGAAGTTTCCCAATCGTTACTCACCTTCACGAATCACCTGGAGATGCAAGTGAGACATAAATGCAAAAATAATATTATTGGTATTGTATTATTATTTTTCCCAAGGAAATCGCTGTTTTCCACAAAGCAGAGCACATGATTTCTTGTTTATTGTGTAATAATAGCCTTGTGTTGTGATGGTAAGTAGGACACAGATACAGCTTTTCAGTGATGTACAGCACTCTTTCTTATCTTTAATTAAATGCTATTCCCTTGTATTGGAACATATTCTGTGATTACACATGTTTACAGTCTCTAAGTAACTTACCTTCAAATACACTCACGAAAATCAGCGCCCCAAAGCGACTTGTGCCTTTTGTCCTGAACTATCCCACACCTCTCTCATTTTGTATTTTTTTTATTATTACCTCCAGTTTCCATTTTAAAAATTAAAGGGTTGAATTAAACACTTTCATATGAATTTCCTCCAACCATCTCTGCTTTTGATCTAGGGACATGTACCTACCTAGCTCTCTGCCCTTCCCCAGAACAGTAACCCCTGGGGATACCATAGAGCATAGAGATGATACAATTTAATAAAGTCACAATAAAACATCCAAGGCCTTTCATACTTTTTCACTTTCTTTAACTCAATTTATTTTTCATTTCATGGACAGAGATTTAGTCCTGGTATTAGTTTATGATTTTGCTGAAAGAATTACCGAACACATACAAAAAGGAAATATTATTTTTATTATTTATTTTGTGCCATGTATACCATAGGAAAAAAAAAAAGAGTTGAAATCACTTCAGTACCGCTGTGTTTTTCATTACAAAGTTATTACATATAGAAATTACTCCAAATTATCTGAAATGAATGGAAATTATGAGGTTTAAATTCCCCAGGTTACTGCAAGCACAGCACTGGAAATTTATTTTGTCATCTTGCTGAACATAATTGCTACAACAAAATTTTTTTCCATTTTACAACCGCAGCATAACTTATTTATACCAGTGTTGTTGTAATTTTACATCAATAAGTTGCATGGGAAGGAGTACACAGGTGGTAATTGAAAACAATAATTTGTAGTGGGGTCCAGGTGGAACAGTCGGCTCAGAAAAGACTTCATTTGCTGCTCCATAAATGTTTCGCGTCTCTCTGGCCTTTGACTAGGGTGCTATCAACCCTCCGGTCCACCCAGCGCCGAGGTGGCCTCATCACCCTAAATTACATTTCAAAGTGTCAGCGGAGGTGAGAGGAACAACCGACCTGTCACCGTGGCACTGACCTGCAGATCACACGCAGAGGCAAAAGCGAGGTGCCCGGGGAGAAGGCGAAATCGGAACTGGGAAAGGGGCAAGAACGACCCTGGAGTCAGGAGCAGCATCCTGGAAAGAACCGAGCTGGAAGGAAACACGATCCAGGTCTGGGGCGTGCGTGTGTGTGTGCACACGCGTGTGCTCTCGGGGTGTTATGGCCAATACCGGCTGTTGCCCCTGACTTTTCAGCTCCTCCATCTTCAATGAGCGTGCGGGTACATTGTCGTTTGTTTGTCGAAGGGAATGCTGTTATTTGATCATTTTCAATTAAGATGTGAGTAGTTGCCTGAGACACGAGCAATGACGTTCACATTCATACTTTGCTCCACTCTTTATGAACAGGAATGTGTAATTTGGGTGCAATACACAAGCACTCCCAGGCCGGGCATCCGCGCTTCTCCGTTCCGTAATTGTCAACAGGAATAATGAAACTGCAGAGGCTGGTACTGAATCCGGAAACTGATGAATTTCCCTGTTTGAGTTCCATTGCCCAAGTTAAAGTAATAAAAATAATAACAATAACATTGATAATAGGTTACTATGGATATACCCTATTTAAATAAAATAAAGTAGGAAGAACACAGAGGAATAAAGAACAAGAATAAACGAGGTGCCATTCTCTTCTGATGTTCAGATTCCGATTTTCATGATTCACAAGAGACAGGCTGGAACGTTTCTGTCATGAGCTCAGGCTGAAGATTTCATTGCCACGTTCAGAGCTTAAAGGCCTTTGTTATTTTAAACAATCCAAAGATTTCAAATCCTCTTAAAATCATCTGAGAAGGGGAAGGTTGAAACTTGCACTTGAAAGCGGCGGAGAGCTGTATGGATCCCAAGTTTCAGGTTGTGTAAGTTCTGAGGAGCACCTATGGAGGGAGGAGGGGTTCTTTGTCCCCTCCACATGGCACATCAATCCCTAGAGAGATACAATGTTATGCATTTTCATAATGGAGCAAGTTTTAAAAGTACCTCTTCAGATGAAAATATCCCTCAATTTCTAGGAGTTTTTCAGGGAATTTTTTTTTTTTTTTTTTTTTTTTTCAGCAAAACTAGT
>VFFE01007008.1:179076-200368 GCA_008921705.1 Burhinus oedicnemus
GGTGTGTGTGTGGGAAGCTGGGGCTGGGGTTGGGGCTGGGGGGAGCAGGAAGCGCAGGCATTTCAGCGCACAGGCGCTGAGCCCCAGCTGCAGCCTTGCAGGAGGGTTGGGGGGGGGGTTCGCTAGCCCCGCACTCCTGGGGAAGGTGTCACTGGTGGGGGAAAAGCAGCCAGGGAGACTGTCCTCTGCAAGGGGGAGTTTGGAAAGTAGCGGGCAACGGAATGGGAAACTGCAACACTTACAACAAAATAAAGCCAACCTCAAGCCAAACCCCCAAAGCCGGGATGAATTGATACTGTTTTCTGAAATTTTGCATTTATGTCATGTGGGCTTTTTTTCCTCCCTCTCTCTCTCCCTTTTTGGCATCTGTCAGGAGAGTTGCATTTCAGGATGGATTGGAGGTCTGTGCCAGGCAAGGAAAGAGAGATTGGGAGAGAGCTGGGGAGAGAGAGAGAGAAGGGTTTTCTGACACTGCTCAGCTGGAGTTTATTGGGTTTCATGCTCTTGGTGTTCAGAGAAACGTTTAGATCCTGAGTGTAAGACAAACAAACAAACACAAAAAGCAGAGAGGCTGCAATGTAGTTGTGCTCCGGAGTTGCAGCGTCTCATTAGCACAGTGGTCTTTAAGACTGCAAAGCGGAGTGGCCTGTTTGTCCTTGCCAGGCTCGCCCAGGCAGCCTTGTAACGGATGCATGTGCGGGACAAAAAGAGGGGAAACACATGGAGAGACAAGAGCAGCTCTAGACCTTTCTTCAGTGGTGGTGGACGGAACAAACTTAGGAGCTGAGCTCACTGAAATGGGTGGACAGAGCAGAAGAGGCGATGATGTAGGGAAGAGGAGGCTGAGCTGTTGAGCTGCACTGTGCAAAGAAACGTTATTTTGGTTCGATTCAAATTGCCGATTTTCCAGCTTAGGCTCTTCTTTTTTTAACTTGAGAAATCTGCTTTCAAACTGGCCCTGCATTTTGCATTCGAAGGGAATGTGAAATGCGAGAGCATGTGAAAAGCTCACTGATAGCAGTTTTGCAGAAGGCGGCAGAGCAAGAACATTTCTGTAGAGCAGCAGCAAAGATTGGGAGGGAAAGGAACAGTAAAATCATAGAATTCCAGGTAGAGAGCCGGGTTTCCCAAGGAGGTTCCTCAGTATCTGGTCAACAGGTTCCCTAGGAAAAGTAATAATTTCCCTTATTGCTTTGTATTTGTACGTAGTCATTAAAGATAATTTAAAAAAAAAGATGATCTTTTTGCATGTCAAAGTTTTGCAAATTGCTTCAAGGAGCTTCTCTTAAAATGCATTTAGATTTAGTGCAGTTAATGCACTTTTTCCTGCAGAAAAAACCCCACACCAATGTAATCCACTGTAATACAAAGAGAACATAAGCTCTGACTGAAGAATTAGAGAGGAAATTACTATTGTTTTGGAGATGGCTGACTTTTTCATAGTACCTGCATAGTTGTGCACAGAAAAGCTTAACGTGCTTTTAAAAGACGTTACATGTGTTGGCTTTAAATAGGACAGGGGAAAAAAAAAATGTTGCGTGCTGTCGACTCCCAGGTTGCCTTTCATTTGAATATATTTGTATCGGACTTACAAGATTAAAAAAGAAATACTGGCACATTTTCATACTTTCTGGGCTTTTAAAATATTTTTTAAAAACTCGTGCAGAGTAACTAGGTTGTGGATTTAGGTTGTTCCGTCCTTTTTGGTTGATGTGCTCAGTGGCTTAAATAGATGTACAGCGGGTGAGAAATCATTTTGCATTTTTTTGCTGGTCAGCAGATGCAGAGCATATTTTGTCAGGCTTCTTTAAATATTGAGAAATAAAAGCCTTCAAGATTTTACAGCCTGGCTGCCTTTAATAGGAATGGTTGGAGCCCTTGTCTTGCGCAAAGTGTATGTTTCTCTGCAGAACAAAGGGTTGTCTTGTGGCATATTTGACAATAATTACGACTTAGAGGAGTGCGCGCTCGTAGAAGTAGTACAAATTATTGATATCAGTTACCGACTTCAGTTGACACCTCTTCGGCGGCTCTTCCCAGGGCTGAGCTTGCTGCCAGCACAACTTTCCGCTTCAAAAAAATGCCTCGCACGAGGCTTTTGCTTCTCTTCCACATTTCCTACCTGCGCGGCTTTGCGCTCTGTGTTGTTCGCGGATGGAAAAAAACAACCCAAAAAAACAAAAAAACCCCAAACCAACCCAAAAACCCCTTCCAAAACAAACTTCGCTGGCTTTCCGAGTCTCCCGGCCAGCCTGCCTGCCTGGTGCCCCGGCTGCCAGTGGCGGGTGTTGACGACTAGGGGGAGCTCACAGCCCGTGCGATGGCGGGGCCGGCCGCGGCCCGGCCGGCGCGGCGGCCCGGGATGCGCTGCCCTCGGCGGTCCCCGCCGCCGCTCGCACAAGCTCACGGGGCTGCAAAATGTTCTCGGTGTAAAGTTGTGGCATCGATTTCCAGGCGAAGAAGAGCCGTGCAGAGCTAGCCGAGAGGAGCTGCGAGCGAGACAAATCTATTTTTAGCTGAATCGCGGCTGATTAATGGACTCGAGCGGGCAGGGGCTTTTAATTAAAATTAGTTTTTAACAACGCTTTTTATTGTCAACATACGATGTTTAAATTCTCAATCCCTTGTTGTCAGATAGCGTTCGGGGTAATGATACCTGTACGCGAGCGAGTCTCTTGTGCGTGGGGGGGGGAACCCACTGAGATCCGTTTGTTTGTTCCAGTGGATGTAAAAACACGGAGGGAGGAAGCTGGAGTTCTAGGAGAAGGTGCGTACAGCAATAAAGCAGACATACACCAACATAATTTGGCGTTGATTACATGTCAGAAAGCACATGTACCCCTGCTGAGAGGATTTGGTATTTGATAGTTTACCGTAGTTTGATCCTCGGGTCCTCACAGCAAAAAATCTGCAGTTCCTGCAAATGAAAATAAGCTTTTTTTTTCTAGAGAAACAAACACAAAATCACATCTGTCATGTGGAAGTTGCTGCTGAGCAGCTCGCGGGCTGCTCAGTCGGGCTTGTGCTGTTCTCTGCTGCAGTCAGCTTGCGCGTCGTGGACGGACTTTAGCGGGACGCTTTCTTGCCCAAACATATAATTTCGTGGCGTACACACGGGAAGCTTTGATCAGTGGATGTTTATTTCACCCAACCTGAGAAATTCATCAAGTTATGGTATTGTTAACATAGCACAAGCGTCTTCTTATTTTTAGGGCGCAATATGTGGATGGAGGTTATCCCGTGAAAGGAAAGCGTGCTTTATTCTAACCTGAAAGAGAAGTAAATTAGGTCAGACAAAAGATCAGGGCTGTCATCAGCTGTACAAAAACCCTTCACTCTTGGGTAGAGAGGGCCAGCAATTTATCTGATGATTTCTCTACTTCATTTAATGTTTGAATTGAGCTAGTTGGAAGCATATAGACAGCAGCCAGCTCGTTTGACAGACCGGTAAGCTGAAGAGCACAGTGCCTGGGTCGCTGCTGATTCTAGCGTTCCCCAGCCATGGGGAAAACCTTCCCTTCTTCCCTCCCGAAACCTCAAACTTTGCCGATTGTGGCTTTCCTGCCATTACACGACTGTTAACTTTTACCAAGAGAAACAACGATCCCCCTCTTCTCCTCCCCATCGCCTCTGCCCACCCAGCGCACGCACGTCCATGCTCCCCTTCCTCCTGCTCCCTCCTCTGCCTCCCACCCATCCCACTCCCCCAGGATGAAGCCCAGTGGAAAAGTCTCCCCATGGAGACTTGCTACCCCAAAATGGTTCTCTGCCTCCTTGCCGGAGCATTTCCTTCTTTTTGGTCGCAGTTTGGTTTCTCCAGGGTTGCGTTGCAGTTACCAGTTGAATGTGGTCTCCCCTCGGTAGCCTCCAGAGAAAGCATGCGGAAAAATAAACGGGGGCTGGGGGTTACCACCTGCTTTAAAGTTAGCGATACCGTAAAAGCGCTTGGTGAAGCATCAGCATTGGCTGTAGACGGATTTATATATATGTATCTTTTTAACGAGGGAGGGAAAAGACATCAATAACTGCGTGCATTGATAAATGCATGATTCATTCAGCTGCTCTTACTACAGCACCTTCCTCTTTCGTGTTTATTTACTTTCTTAAAATGTATCTGGGCAGGCTGCACACCGTTCCTCGGCACCCACGGTTGCAGCCTCAGAGGCAGTTGTGTGTTCAGCTCCTGAACATCAGTTAAATTTGCTCGCTTTCTGCTCTGCCGTCCAAAAAGCTGTTGCCGCCCTGGTACTGTAGACTCTTGCTGGAGCTTTAAGTAGCAGCTTCTTTTTTTTCACCATTTTTTTTTTTTTCCTTTCCAAGGAATATATAAAAAATGCCTAAAGCAGGCTATTCGAAAACAAATTAAAGCAGAGGGACACACTTCACGCGTTGCAGGCACGCGCCAGTAGAAGGGGGTTAGAAGAATATCATCATTTTACTGGCAAAAGTGACACCAGATCGGGGATTTGATTAATGGTGCAGCATTCACAGGGACTTAGTTCTGTATTTTTGACATATGCAAGTCTTTTGTGTAGTTGCCTCAGTGCAAGAAATTCCGTTTTTTTTTTTTTTCCTGGAGCAGCTGATAATTTGTGTGTGTGCTGGATATGCCCAAGGTACTTTCCAAAGACTAAGCACTAGACAGCACAGTATAAAAAAGGAATCCAAAGTTAAGGCAGAGGAAAAAAACACACTGGTTTACTTAACTTTTTTATGACCCCTTTTACTAAGCCACTGGAAGAAGCCATAAATTCGCTGAATGTTATAATGAATATGCTTCAATGAAAGTAAAAAAAAAAAGGCTTAAGAAAATTGTATATGAGCAACAGTGTGCCATACACAATTGACAAACACGGTCTCTTTTGAGCTTGATATTTAAGAAAAGAACAGAGCTGTGGTGTGTTTAATACATGTTCAAAACTAATTACTTCATTTTGATCATGCCTTTTAAATCCTTGGGTAAGAATCTATGCTTCCAATATCCTTTTCTACGCCAGTTAAAAGCCTGTACCCAAATACCGCTCCCTCTCCTTTTGTGGCACCGAGCGCTCCTTTCTCTCCTTGGTTGTTGTTTAGTTTTAAATAAAACAAATGTATTCACTGGGGAACAAAGAATGCTTTTATATCACATCATCACATCCCATTTTATCTGCGGAGATTTACAGCTTCTGCAGTCTATAGAAGAGCCTATGCATTTTCTGCTCTCAAAAGCAGTAAATATTTTTTTATGAACATATAGTTTACTTAAGAGGAGACACGCCACTCCCTTCTTTAGCACTGTGCATAGTTTCTGATGAAATAACATCTGACAAGTGTTGGAGGTTCGTGTGGATCCTTGGATATTCCTGGCTTTTGTTCCGTTTGGGTCTGGCGTGGTTATTGTGTTATTTTCCGTCTTCTTTTCCCAAAACCCTGATGCGTTTCCTGGTTCTTTGTGGCGGCGCTTGGGCTTGCTCCGTCTCAGGTGTGTACAGAGGGTTAAACTGCTTTCTGAGAGATTTGGGCTACTTCTGCTAAAGGCGTCTGTCGCAGGAGAGTCCTCTAACTCCCAGCTGTGCGCGGGGCTCGCTGAGGCATTGGAGCAAAACGGGTTATTTCCCTCCACCCTCCCTCCACCGCTGGATCCTGGTCCCCTCGCTGTCGGTACCCAGCAGGGGCGGCTCGGCGGGCTGCGCCGGGGCGGTGGGCTCCATCCCACCGCTGTGGGTAGGTGGCGGTGGCCAGTCCACCCTGGCCACCGCCACCCGCCGTGCCCTGCTGCCGTCCGGCACGCGGGGACGGCGGGCTGACGTGCGGCGGTGGATGACCGGACGGCGGCGGCTCGGCAGCTGCACGGCGGCGGAGGTTCGCCGCTGCTCCGGCTGCCTTTGTGCACTTTGCACACGCCTGAGAGTGGCTCGGAAAGTGAGGCAGAGCTGCGGGCCCCTGTGCTTCTGGGGCTTCCCCATCAAGTTGCCTCTTTTGGCCAACTCAGCCTCTGACTTTTATTTTAAAAAAATACAAAATACTACAAAGGATTGTTTTCCACTCCTCAGAAAAATCAAAAATTGATGGCAGATAAGGGGTGCCTAGCGCTGCTGAGTGTGGCGCTGATGCAATATGCAGGCATAAGCTCAACTCTGCACCTTGCAGCTGCAGGGAGCTGCGGGGAGGCTCTGGAAACAGGTTATTGATAAACTTCGACGGCGAGGAGCCGCGTCGCCTGCTTTGAGCAGCGTTAGTCTTTGTGCAGCGAGGATCCTGACACCGATCTCGGCGATAACCCAGCTAGAGAGCGTGTGATCTGAGCTATTTCCGTTAAGCATGTTGATGTTACAGTAAATGTGACATGTGGGTGTTGATTGAAGGGACATCATTTTCAGGCCTGCTTTGGGCCAACACCCTGAAGAGCGAGTCACTTCTTTGTGCTCGCTTCCCAGCTGGGCTGAGCTCTTTCTGGATGTGCCTTCAAGACAACAGCGACTGTGCGCAGAGAACGGCGCGCTCGCCGTGCTGCGGCACGCTTACGGGTGGCTTCCCATGCCTGGGCGCCATGGCAGACCCTGGGCAGCCCCAGCCCGTCCCAGAGATGGGTGACCCCTGGGGTAGCCCATGCTTCGCCCCCCGGGTGGGCAGGAGGGCGGGCGGTGGCTGCGGTGGGGTGCCGGGGCAGGCAGGGCACCCAGCAGCACCTCTGCGGCAAAGGCACTGGCAGCGCTCGCCTTAACCACCCCGTTACCGATTTGTGCAGGAACTGACCGCGGAGGGGAGGTTTCACACGCAGCGCTTTGGCCCGGCACCAAACCGTTGCCTCTTCCCCCTTTCTCTGCCTCCTTTTGGTACTGCGGGATGGGAAAAATAAGGAAGAGAATAGGTTGGCAACTTTTAGATCCCTTCTTACCTTGGTTCTGCAGTGCAATAAAAAGGCAACAAAATAAATTACTGCTGCCTGGACCCAAACCCCGTGAACAAGCATCCACAGTTTTGTCCTTAGAGGCCTCGGAAATGATTTTTAGTAACACAGTCTTTTTCACCATTAATGAGTAAGATTTTGAGACATCTGACAGGCAGAAAGTAGTTAGTATGTGCATTCACTTTAATACTGGGCATGAGAGTATTGTTTGCATGGGGCACATATGTTCTAATGATGTCACCACGCTGAAGTAGGAGCGCTGGTGGTTTTGCGACAGTGCCTTTAAGGAACGGAGGAGTTTGTCCACTGTATTTTGGTGTGGTAGGCAGCCAGAGAGCTTGGAGATGCTGCTTAGAGTCCGGCCAACAAGCATAACGCTTTTCAAAATAAAGAGCAAATGATTTAGATTGTCCGGCTGCATTAATTTTATGAAGCCATCGGATAACAAGTGTCACAGATGTCTCCATAGATCTCCCGTCCCCAACTTGCTGTGCTCCCTCGGCAGGCAATGCCAAGGCAATCCTCTTTGGAAGAATCTCTGGGTGCTAGGAGAATGCTGGGCACACCTTAACACACCTGGAAGAACCAGGGCACGAGTCTTGGCTGGAAATAGCTCGTTTGCATTTTTTTTCCTTTTCCCACGTAAGGGAGATGAGATGTTTTCCATTCTCCTTTTTTGTGTGGCTTGATTTCTCCTTCTTAAAAAAAATAAATTAATTTTAAATAAATACTCGTGAGGAAACACCCTCCTCCCCCCAAACCCAGCTACCAACAAACAGCAACAAAACCACAGAGTTAAATTCAAATAATGTGAAGCGACTCATTTGAAACCCACAGACGCAAGTGGAGTCAGAACTTTAGATTGAGACTGGCCTAAATTGCCCCATTGGTATTAAAGGACTCCTTAAACAGCCTAAGATCTTGGCTGTTGTATTAACTAGGCATGACCCGATGCGTTACGGGCTGGACTTGCAGGCTTTTTTCTCTTTTCCTTTGTGGGTTTTAAATCTCTCCTGTAATGTTACTTGAATGTAGGTTTTTAATGGCTTAATTGAGTTGTCAATAGGAAGCCTTTTCTTTTTTTTTTTTATTCTGAGTAAAAAAAAATAATGCAAATTGACATGGATAAAATGCATTTGAAGATCTATTCAATATTTTGTTTTTCATTCTTTTATGTCAGTTTTCCACGTCCCGAATAAGGGGATGTTAATATAGCTTCTGCATTGTTGGGTGTATGGCTGGTCTCATGCTTGATGACTTATTAAGCTCGAATCAGAAATAGAGTCGAGTAAAAAAATCTTTTGATAGTTTGAAACCCAGTTACTACTGATCACGAGGGCTCAGCGTACCAAGAAAACGAAAAGCTGATTTTTGGTAATGTGACGACTGCCAAAATATGAAGGAATACCAGATGTTATTTTAAAAAAGTGCCATTGCAGAGTCCTTGGAAAGAGAGAGTGAGCGCGTGTAAGTGAATAGGCATATGTGGATTTAACTAATATTCAAATGAAGTGTAGAACTGAAAAGAAAGGATTCGCAACAGTTTAGCTGTTTAAACCTCCTTCATGTTTCCACAGACGCCTGGTCAGGACCCTTATCAAATGCAGCAGTTTTGCTGCATTTTCTGAAGAGCACAGTTTAAATCGCAGGCAAAAAAAATAATCCTCACATCAAAAAGATAATAAAGTTGAGAGCTGTGCTTTTCTTTTATTTGTTTTATATATATATAAATGCCAAAATTCAGCCTTTGTAATTTGAGAGACAGACTTTAATCTGAAGGCTTTACAGGAATGTTAGGTGAAACTAGTAACAAGCATTTTCCCCCTCTGCCACCTTTTTTCCTTATGACCCTTGGTTCAATTCCTGTTTTTGTGTTGTCTTTTCCAGCTCTTTGTCCCATCTCCCACATGTGTATCTGCGTGCCTGTGTGTGCCTCTCTGTGTGTGGTGGTTTGTTTTTTTTTTAATATTTTGACACTCTGCTTCCCCCTTAATAGGAATTCTTCCTAGAAATAGTGCGCACATTTCTAAAGGACCCTTTTCACAGTCCTTTTCTTTTGGCTCTAAAATGATGTATATGTAATTGGTAATTAAAGGTGCAAGCTCTCTTCAATATAAACAATATTGCTCAATGTTAGATCATTAAAGGGAACCGCAGCACTAAATAATTACCTTTTGCATCGTGACACACTGTTCGCAGGCATCCGCTCCCTTCCCAGCGGTCCCTGTTCGGCGCAGGATTATGGTTACGTTTTCACTAAGGCAAGGAGGCATCTTTTCATGATATAAATTGGTGAATCAATTATGTAGTACTGTCTTCAAACTCTTTTTAAACTTAGATTAAGGGGAAAAAGGTAATTAATGGTTTTCAGACCGAGTTTTGTGCTGTGTATTTGGTAAGCTTGGTGTGAGTTAGGAAACCTAAGCCGTCCCGTGCCCATGGTCTGCTCCAGCAGGACGGTCCGTGCTCAGGCTTTCTCTGGGGTCCCCGTCCTTTTCCTGCTGCCGCTGGTGCTGCTGCTCTCCGCTTTGCTGTTAGTGAGCTCTCATGCAACCTGTAATACAGCTTGTGGATACAGCAATCGATTATTTATTCTGGAAGGCAAAAATGGGGGCAATTCTTTTTCTAAACTGCCTTTTTTAAGGCTCAGCCATTTTTGTTGCCAGGTAATACATTTCACCTTTTACCTCTTGTCCCCTTCCTATGTGGGGTTTTTTTTTGCAGTTTGGTGAAGAACGGGACAAAACATTTATTTTCAGTCAGGAGGAGAATCCAGATCTGGATTATAACATCTGTTTATCTCAGTCTCGCTTCTTTTGAGATATTTGTCTGACTTGCTTTCCCCGGGAAATCCATAAGCAAACCGCTTGGGCTAATAGGGAACATTTTTCCTCCTATTCCTTTAATCCTGATTCGATTAGAGGTCTCACTTGCTGATTTACATACTGTTAGTTCCTCTGTTTTGTTCAGCCCAAATCCTATAGTCCTTGCAGAGGCAAAACAGCCTTAGGCAAAAGTCAGTGGAAATCTTGCCCGAGTGAAGACCAAGGTTTGTATGATTTGGCAGTTACATGGCGGAACAAGAGAAAACCAACCAAAAAACACGTTCTGCCCCAGAAATAGATTGTGATCCGTAATTATTTTATAATGTAAGAATTATCTTCAAAATACCCATTAAAAACACACTGTCTTTTATTAATTGTGAAATGAGAAGTTACTGATTTCTTAGAAACTGATGCACGTCACTCAGAAATGCCTTCCCAGTCTTTGGGAGTAATGGTATGAAATCCATCAGGTCCGCGGGCGAGATTGAAACAAAAAACTTTTATTAACTGCAGGGGTATTTGATATCAGGAAAACGAGTGGAAGATTTCAGGCTCGCCAATATTCCAGTATGTTAAATAAGTGCCTCACTCTTTTTCCCCCCCTACGCACTTTTGAAACCCCTTAACTTCTCGTGAGACTGTGTCCTGCTTGCCTGCCTCCTGCAAACAGTTTGCTGTAATTCGTGCTAACGGGTGGTCATTTAACCTTGCCGGTATCTTTGCAATGGGACAAGGTGGTACTAATTTTGTATGCCACATGGAGCCTGATCCTGCTTGTTCAGAGCACGCAAGCACTTTTCCCCCCTCTCTCTGATCTAGGAGAGGTTTGGGTGCATCAGCTTTGCTGGATGGGGCCTCGGCCAGATGGCTGGGAGGTGCAGTGGGAATGAGAAGGTGGGATAAAAAGAGGAACTATTTCAGAAAGTGACTCGGGGCTGGAGCGTTTGCAAAATGGCTCTTTGCTGATATCTTTGCAGCGCTGGCAGCAGTGGGAAGGAGCTGTCAGGAAAGCTATGCCAGGTCAGCCTTTCCATTTTGTTTCAGGCAGGCTTCGTTGCAAAATATATTGAAATCATTCTGGGAGAGCGGAAAAGCTGAAAAATAAAAGAAAGATCTAATCAGTCTTGGCTTCTTTGGGCGGGTGAGGGGAGGCTGGGCCTCTCGTGATGTCTGTGAACATTCAAAGCAATCTCTTTCTCTTCTCCCCTCGTCCCTTTCCTCCCTCTTTCTCCTTGTCCATGTAAAGCAGAGGCTGACCATGTGGAACCGGCACTCGCCGACGAGGATGAGAGCCTGGCAATAGCAGAGCCGGGTGGCATCAGCATCGCCGCAGGCGGGACAGACCCCGACTTGTTAACCTGTGGACAGTGTCAGATGAACTTCCCGCTGGGAGACATCTTGGTTTTTATAGAGCACAAGAGAAAACAGTGCAATGGCACTGGTGGTGCCTGCTATGAAAAGAGCATGGATAAGAGCAGCCCTCCCCCCTCCTCACGCGCCGAGCTCAGGAAAGTGTCAGAGCCAGTGGAAATCGGGATCCAAGTCACACCCGATGAAGAAGACCGTCTTCTCACGCCTACAAAAGGAATTTGCCCCAAGCAGGAGAACATTGCAGGTACAGCATGTTTTACACTCAATCAACTGCCTAGGTAATCTTTTAACGAGAGCCCTCTAGAAAGTGCCATGAAACAGAGGCTTCAGTAACAGGTCTTTATAGGAGCCATCGGTCTGGAGGAACCTCACGGCTACGCAGGGCTCAGCAGGGCTGTCCACCCCATGTTTAATTCAGTATAGCTATCTGCGCAGGGCCAGCTCCCGGAGGCAGGGGACTCTCGATCCCCCAGGAGAGCCCAGTGGCAGCCTGTACACATAGGAAAAAGCAGAAAGCTGGGGTCAGAAACAATTTCAGGAGCGTCTTTAAGCAGGTAGCAGTGGTGGAGGCATAGGGGACCTTAGTGAGATGCTCAGTTCAGTCCAGTTTAGACATGCATTGTAACAAGGAGACCCTGTGGGAAGGACCAAATCCCAACCCCACTGAAGACAGTGGAAAAATCCTCTTCCCACCGATTGTCATGGGAAGAGGATTTGGTTATGAGGGCTAAAGCAAGGGTTCATTATGTCCTTGCTTGTTCCTTCTGCTGGGGTAGATGTCAGCTTCCTAGTCTGCGTTGCTGCCTGTGCCGCCTGGCCTGGGTGTCTGCAGATGGCTGGAGTTGGGTGGGCAACAACCTCCATTCACATGCATGGCCCGAAGAGGGCTGTGGAAAGAGGAGACAAGAGCACAGGCTAGCTCGGGTGAGCAAATTGCAGGCGTTTCTTTTTCTAAAACTCTCAGCCGTGGTGCAGTTAACATTTACTCAGCAGACACCCCCCCTTCCCCGGCCCAGAGGTGGGCAGGTGGGTGATGGTACCCACCTGGGTGAGCTGCTGTGCAGTGGTTTCTGCAGAGCGCCCGGCGTGGGGGCACTTGCGTCGTGCAGGGCGTTCCTCCCCTCTGCAGGTGTGTTCCTCTGCAGCGGTGAAAGGAATGCTCTGCTCCCTGCTAGTGAGTGGGGGTTTTATGTTACACAGCAGGATCTCCCCTCAAACAGGCCTTTTTTGTTCAAATCGACTGTATCCCATATGGAAGACCAGTGGCAATTTGTCTTTGCTGCCACTATCCCAATTTCTCTAGGAGTTGTCGTATGGGATTAGATCTGACAGTCCAGGATCCTGTCTGTAGTAGAGATGTTCCCATGAGGGGATCCCCAGAAGACTTGTGAGAGGCTCCTGTCGTTACAGTTGAAGCTTAGGAGACTCCCGCTTTTAGCACTGGAGGTCTCTGAGTCCGTCCCCAGCATCTCTGACGGGCTTGGCCATCATATAAATGAGGATGTGGGCTTTGAACTGCTGCAGTCTTCAGATCTCCAGATGATCTGCCTCTTAGGAGAGGGCATATGCCACCCATTGACTACCATGTTTTCTAGGAATCTTTTTTGGGTGCAGTCACCACCTTGGCATGGGGCAGCTGGTAGCTTTGGGGGCATTAGCAGTGGCAGCCTGTGCTGTAGCGGTGTAAGCAACCCTACTATAAGACCTGACCCCATCCTTTCCCCATCCTTTTGCAGTTGTGAATGCACTTCTTGGCAGAGATGACTACCTCATGGTGTAGCACCTTTGAAAGCTAGATTTCCTTCCCATTTGGTGGGAGCAGAAAAGAAGTATTCAGGACCTTCTCCCCCAGTCTGCTGAAGGCCCCCCTGAATGGCACTGAGCATTCTCAACAGCTGTTGATCTCTGTGCGAGCTGATGGCGCTCAGCCCCTTGCAGATGGTGCCCAGTGCTTAGTGAGGTTGGTCCAGGAGACCTATGCTGCAGTTGCAGTCCAGATCTTATCTCTTACTAATCTCTGCCCAAGTTCAGTCCATAGCGAAATACCTCAGTGGCTATACCCAGCGCAGGGGGTGCTGTCCCATCCCAGCTTCTGGGGGTCACCGTCAATATAACTAACACTTTTGCCATGCAGAAAATCTGCTGGGGAAGGGGTGAAGGGGATGTTCACATGTGGAAAAGGCATAAAGAAAAAAATTAAAAGCCAATCTGGAGCACCTAATCTTTTTCAGACTAAACTGAATATCAAATGAAAATATGTAGGAAAGATTTTGAATTGAGAAAAATAAAAGGGTTTATCGTTTGATTGGCATTTTCTCAGCAGTGCATGGAGATAGGGACATCCACTAAACAGTGCAGTAATAATGCTTTCTCAATTAGGAGCCCAGCTCCGAGATAAAAAGGTGCAGTGTCCTTCCATATTTTTTTTAATAGCAGCGGATAGTTTTCAATAGTAGGATAAAAGCCTCACATTACAGCCATGGAGGGTAGCCATGAAAAACCCACAGAAGTCATTCACTGGAAAGGCTTTAGTGGGATATACCAAACCCCTTATTTATATTTCAATAGAAAGGCTTTCTGCATTAGCCAAGAAAATCAGAATCTGCATTTAACATTAAAGGTATTTCCCAGTGAGCGGCTGTAGAGCATTGTTGTTAGATTTGTTAAAAAAAGAGACTAAATACGATTTCATAAAAGGGAAACTTAATCTCTAAGGCAGCTTTCTCCCACCCCGCCACCCCCTCCCTTTATTTTTTTATTTTTTTGGTAATAATGCAACAGCCTACAGTATTTTTACTTTATATGTGACGAAAGATATTCTTAGCCTTTCTGTACTGCGACAGGAAGAATGAATTTCTTTATTCCACCAAGAAATATGTAAAATAATCCCTTAGAAGTATGGGGAGATATGTTTGTTCAAAGCATTTAAAATGTTATTTTAATCAAAGGCACAAAACACTCTACATGCTGTGTCAGCTAAAGGAGACCATTACATTTTAACAGCAAATCATGCTCTTTTTCCCCCTCCTAGCCAGCCCCCCCTCCTTTGAAACTAACTTTTTTTTTTATTAAATAAAAAGGCGAAAAAGATTAAAGAATAAAAAAACTTCAGTGGCTCAAATGTATAAAGTAATTTAATATGGTGGAAGCATTAATTATTTTAGCTTAATTGAATTCTGAGGACTGCAGTAGTTGCATTTTTGTAGACAAGCTCTGTTTATTATTTCTTTGTGTAGATTAACAGTAAAGGAAACATAGATAACTTTCAGTTATTTATTGTAAAATAAATGTGTCAATTCATGTGTAAAGCAAGCTGTTCAAAGATAATTGAGTCTTTATATTTGAAGAGGGAAACCAGAAATCACCCACTCGCCACTCCGGCTCCCTGAAACATGCTGCCACCGCTGCTGCCCTCAAATAGGTTTCAGCTCCTCTCCTTGATCTTGTGTTATTTTTGTAGACCTTCTTATTTGGTCAAAATGATTTGTGCGGCCTTCTGCGGTGTGCCTAAGCCGCCAAACCTTACAGCTTCCCATGGCTGAGCGTTGCGAGGGTATGTCAAGTGCTGAGCTTGGCTCTGCTGTTGCACCTCTCTTCCCTCTGGGCTCACGTGAGGATGTTGGGATGCAACACCACGCTGAGCGTTCACCCTGATGCAGGGTGCTCCGGATTCCCGAGGTCTTTCCTCCTCTCTTTCTCTTTGCTTTTCTTGCTTTCTTTCTTGGTAACTGCTTGCTCTGGTCACTGAATGTCTCTTGACCACAGAACAGACTTTGTACTGCTTCGAGGGAAGCAGGTAGAGCTCAGGAGTCTGCAAGAATTTTCATGCATGCAACACAAACCTCCAGCTGACATTTCTAGATATCAGTAGAGACAAAGGCAACTTTATCTCTGCAAACCTTCTGATAATTAAGTTTGTCATCTTTTCCTGACTTGTAACTTGCAAATCTATGCTTTTCTAGGAGCTTTCATTTAGTTGCCACTGTCCGTAAAGTGTGTGGTAGCATGTTAGCTGGCACTGGGAGGACGTGACGTGCTTAGGAGCAGCCTGTCCTGTAAAGTTGTTTTTTTTTCAAATTGGCTGACCTGTTTGAAAATCAGTTCTCGTACAGAGGGTGTGATAGTATCAAACAGATGTACCAGATTGTCGCACAGCAAAACACAGCCAGGCCAATGAGTTGGCTAGGAGTTATCAGCCACTGCTTCTTTTGCTTCACCGCTGGCAGGTATTTTGGAAATAATTAGGCCAGCGTTGTATTTTATACCTCTTCTTAGCTTTTATATTTATCAGATCTTGGGCGTAACCAGGTGACCTGTCCTGTCTGAAGAAGGCCCTGGGGAGGTGGCTCCTGCTGTCCTTTGACTGACGGTCTCTCCTGTCCTCCTCACAGGCCCTGCCGGGCTCACAGGCCGCCAAGCTGTTTGTTAGCAGGGCTCTCTGAAATGATCCAGATTAAAGAAAAAGTACTGTTTGGCTTGTTTTTAATGCTGGATGGTTTCAGAGAACCGTGGCAGAGAGGAAGGAGCCTTGGTGGGGCAGGCACCGCAGGGACCAGACCTTCTCCAGCTTCACTGGCTGGTCTGCATGCTCCAGGCAGCGTACCCTCGCAGACAGATAACCACACCAGCAGCAGAGGTTCATTAAGACAGCGTAGTTAATTTCTGCAAAGACGGTGCTAGGAAAGGGGAGGGAGTTGATTGGAATTCCTCGTTCATCCCGTCCCGGCCGCCAGCGCTGGGCTCCATACATTATGTACTTGAACTAGATGTGCATCGTGAAAAAAGGTTCCCTGTCAGAGGCAGGATTTAACTGCAACCCCTGCTCCATGAATGTTCATTTCAGGCTTTTGAATGGTAAAACTGCCAGTGAGAGAAACTAAATAACTCGCATGTGCTGGAAGCCAGAGATAAACACCGCCGCAGGTTGCCATGAAATAGGCTATTTGATATATTTAGAATTGTTATTTTTCTCCAAATTAAGATTAGTTAAATCCATGTGTGTTGTGTGAGTGATTGTTAACTCAATGGCATGGATTATCCTTTTTTCAAATCATGACAGCTAATTATTATTGCTGTCTACCCTGAGACATTCACTTACAATGTACCATTATGGACCCGCGCACCCATATTAACTGTAGGACTCAGCCAGCCATCGTGATGCCTTCGCACGTGAGGGGAGGAAGACGCAATCTGAAACAACCCGAGGCCGGTGGCGGCCATGTCGGGCAGGTTGGGAAAAGGTGTCCCGAGCAGCGCCCAGCCGGCACGGGGCGCGGGGGCCATCTCCTTCCCCAGGCCGCCGTGGCACCGGGTCCCACCGCCGGCATCTCCCCAGGGTGGTGGGTCTCGCAGGAGTGACTTGTCAAAGCCGGCCTAGGGAAAAAAAAGCTACGAGAGGACGACGAGGCTTCTAGAAGCGTGTGGTGACAGAGCCTGAGAAACTCAGCTGAAATCCTTTTCGTGAGGCTTTTCCGGACTTGTTTCTTCCCTCGCGTCTGCCAGGCTTTCCCTGAGCGCTGAGGAGTTACCTGGCCTCCTCCTCCTCCTCCTCCTCTGCTGCTTCACCAGGTATTTAGCAATGTGTTTTGCTAACCGGTGCGGCCCAGCAGCATGGCGGGGGAGGTGTCACACAGAGGGAGGGTGTCAGCCGTAGCTCCCCGGCGAGCAGGGTTAACGAGCCAGCCTCCTGCGCCCCGGGGACCTCGGCTGAGGTCCTGACTTGGGTCCCGGGGAGAAAAACAAGCCGGGTGAGCTCACCCAGAGCCCTGCTTGTGGCGGGGGGAGCCCGGCTCTCCTGTGGGGACAGTGCGCCCCTGGCCCACGGGAGGGGCTGGCGGCGGCAGCTGCCTTCCCCTGGCTCTCTGCGGCTTCAAGCCTGACGAGGGGCTGCCAAAAAGATCAGCGGCTTAAATTTTAAGGCCAGGTGGAGGGGATGCGATCCCCCCTGTAGGAGTTCCTTAGAGGGGCTGGTGCGGAGGGCATCCTGTGGTGGCTTGCCAGCCCCCCATCCTCGGCCTGCCCCCCCAGTTGGCAGTGAGGGACGGCAGGGCCACGGTGAGCACCCCACTAATCCCGGTGAGCACCCCACTAATCCCGGCAAGAGTTAAAGGTGAGAAACCTGCCGATTACAAAACCCTTTCTTCCCCTTGCTTGAACTCCACCGCACCCATGTGGCTCGGCTCCAGCGCCCGCTGCTCAGCCCCGGCCCAGGGGCCACCGGCCGCCCTCTCCCCGCCGCCATCTCGGCTTGCCCCCAGCCATGTCCTGCCCGGGGTCCAACCCCACCAGGCACTGAGGCTTTGTTTGCCGGCATCCCTGAGAGTCAAGTGTGAAATGAATCGCACCGAGTTTTAAAACCAGGCTAAAAAACCCGATGAGGAATATTGTGCCCTCGTTTCTCCCTGTCGGTTTTAGCTTTTTGTTTTTTTCCTCTCACCATCCTGTTTTTCAAAGTAATTTTCTGCGCCCGGTTAGCTAGACTCCCTCCTGCGAGGCCGGGATGGTGGGAGCCGGTGCTGCAGGAGCGGTGGGGGATCCTGCTCATCCCGCTCTGCCCCGGCGTCACCCCTGAAACCAGCGGTGCCATGCCACATCGATGGGGCGGCGCAAGCGGGGACCTGCCCCCAAATGCATGGGGTGACAAACTGTGAAACGGGAGCTCGCTGCTGTTATTTTCTCTCGCTCTAATCTCTCTTAGTTATAGTCATCTTTGGTTTTACGTGTGACAATGCTAGGTAAAACCTTTTCGACAGAAGTGCCATTTCGCAGGCTGATGAGAGGGGATTTAAGAAGGTCATTCAGTACACATGGCCAGAGTCTTCTCGCTCCGGGGTGGATGTGTATCGGGAGTCACTCTTTTAAGAGCAAAACTTGCTCATTTGCACCAGCTCGGCACTGCCATTACCCTCTTTTAATTCAGTGGAAGGACTCTGGACTTACTCAGAGGTAGAGCCCAGTCAAAATGTCACCCAACAAAGTGGGTTTTTGCCTTTATTTGTGCTCTCTTGTGAAATTACTTGGGCCATGTGTGGGAGACCAGAAACTGTGTGTATATCTCTGATTATTATTAGCATGGAAAGACTGGTAGATTTTTTAGACAACACTAATGGTAAACGATAAAAAGGCACTGGTCAGCCAGTCGTTACTCATTTTTCTTTACAACTTTGTGAGCAACTGTTAGGAGCAAAGTGAAAGTAGTGCCCAGCCATCCTATAGACTGCTTTGGTGTTTGTGTGGATGTGACTAATAGCAATAGGCTTGTGCTCGGTGGAGTATTGATTGCAAGAAAGAAGTTTGTGTGGTTCGGAGGGGAATTTTGCACTGGGATGTAGCCGAAGGAAAGCCGGTTGTGTGGAAGTACTATAGAACAGGAAAGCACCTGTATAGATAGAAAAAGTTGCTGTTCCTCTCTGATGGTTAATAAATACATAAAGGCACAGAAACGGTTCCTTTGCTTCGGCAAGACAGAAGTGCTGCTATAGCATGAGGCTGCCTCCCTTCATGTCTTTTTCATAGATTGTTTTTCTTTCTCAGCCTGTGTTTGAACTGCACTGCCTATACACACAGTGACCAAATCGGCTGTGACATAAAGGTTGAACCTTTCTAGGGTTTTTTGGAGATTGGAACATTTTTCTATCATAACTGGAGAAAAAAACCCCTGTGAAGTAATCATACTTTTTGTACAAGAAAGGCTTGGATTTCTATGTCATGTCACATAACTTCAAAGGGTGTAGATTTGGGGCTGAGTTTCAGCGCTGGCTTCGGTGGCTGAGTGGGAAGATGGGAACCTGGAGAGTGAGAAATGGAGGAGAGAGGCCAGGTATAGCAATAAAACCGTGTTTCTCAGCAGACAACCCTGGAAGCCCGGAGAAACTGGGTAGCTCTCAGCTTGGGAGATGTGCGTGCTCGCTCCGAGGAGAGCATCCTTTTCAGCACGGTTCCTTCTTCCCGTTCCCTCCCACCCTCCAAATGGTAATTGGTGGGCTGTGCAGCAGAAATGTTATAAAAAAAAAAGAAGAAAAAGTGGGTGGGTGGGGTATCTAGGGATTTGGTGTCTAAGCTCAGGAGTTAAGCCGGAAATCCCAGAGATGTAATGAAAACAAAACGGACTTTTCACTCGCGCTGTGGCATTCTGGCAGTGAGAACGCTTTCGTGAGCCAATGTTTTCATTGTAGGTTTTCTCGAGAGAAGTAGTGGAAACGAATCGTTAACCCCTTAACAGAAACGAATGTGGTTGCTGCAGCCGGGAGAGGAGAGCCGTCTTGGCTCCTAGTTGCCACGTTGGAGAGCTTGGGGGTGTGTGTATGTTTGTGTGTAGTGGGGAAGGTGGGGTAGATACCGCTTGTAAGGAGTTTAATAATCTTAATGGCAGATGTGAAGTGGTTACTTAGCGGTTGTTGTTTTTTCCTCTTTGCATGTATGCCTTTGCAGAAAGATTCGAGTGCGATCAGCACAAACCACTGTTAAGCCCAACAGCTCTTAAACTCGCTCTTTCTTCTGGCATTTGGTAGCATATTTCTCGAGTGAGAAAAGGGGGACACTGCTCGCCTGTCCCTCGGCAGGGTCATAAAAGTTGCAGATGGAAAAGACCTACCAAGTAGCAGATCCCAGTTTTCTTGGAAAGTGGAAGTACAGGATGCGTGTCTGTCACAGGCATATTACATACATAGCTTTAAATGTCCAGCAGCCTTGGACGGCGTTCAGCGTTAGAGTAAGCCCCTTC
Source organism: Burhinus oedicnemus (assembly GCA_008921705.1). Classification (NCBI taxonomy): domain Eukaryota; kingdom Metazoa; phylum Chordata; class Aves; order Charadriiformes; family Burhinidae; genus Burhinus; species Burhinus oedicnemus. The sequence continues at coordinate 198,887 of VFFE01007008.1, forward strand.
ATTAAAAGCAAGGGAGTTTGGGGAGGAAGGGAGGTGGGAGTGATTAATCTAATTTACCTTAACAGCCACTTTTGGTGAAGAGATTGTGTATCCCTGTCCTCCATGCTCTGATTAGGCTGCATTTTATTTCGATATTTTATTTCACCTTTTGATCACGGCTGGCACTTACCATATCTCTCTCTCCACTCTCTCATTAGGGTATTTTATCTGCACGTATTCTTGCAAGCGGTATAGAGCATCAGCCCCCTGCTCTAGCTAAAGAGCATCTCATCTACCCTTTAGCATCTCAGAAGAGCAATTAAAATCATTATACACCTTCTTCCAGCTGCCCGAGACCCTCCGGTCCAGCCCTTGCATGCAGGTTGTGGGACTCTCGGTGCCGTGCAGACTTCGGACGTAATTGCATAGCTGCTGCAAGGGGCTGTGTCTCTGCAGCTGACCTTGCTCAGCACGTCTGGCCTCTGAATAGATGTTTGCCTTCTTTCTTCCCACTTTGACAGCTCCCCCCTTCCGCACTCCAGCCCCTCACTCTGCCCCAGCCCACTCCTTGTCTGCTCACGCTGGGAGAGCACTGCGGCAGCAAGGTATTTGTGGCTGAAACTGCCTTGGCAATGAGCAGAGGCTGAGGAGAGCGTCGGTTCTCCAGCACATCCCTGTTTGAAGAGGCAAAAAATAAGAAAGGAAAGAGATACTGCTGAATAAATGATGGTTCTGCATGTTTTTTTATACCGTGCTGCTTTCGTAATGGTCATTTAAACAAGGTGGAGTGGTGGGGGAGGAGAAAACAAGACGAGACTGCAGACAGGGATTAAACAGCCCTCTTCTTCTTTTAAGACATTTATTATTTTCAGAGTCAGACCTGTAGCCAGCTAATGTAACTGTAAAAGTCTCCTTTGAATTATTGGCGAGGTGCTCTGAAGTCTTCTATTATAGCTTATGTACTTGCGTGCAGGCAAAATCCAGATTTGAATTTAGCACCTATTTGTTTTATTTTCTTTATGAAACCAACTCCCGGCTCATTTTTTCCTTTCAATACCGGCTTTTCGTTTCCCATTTTCTAGAGTGCCCTATTACTAGCTCATAAAAAGAGTTAGAAACTGAAGGGAAGTTTCCTGAGCAAGAAGGAATTTTTTTTTTTTTTTTTTTTGGCCTTTTTTTCTTCCCCCTATGGCTTGGCCGGGAGCCAACCTGTCTTTCAACAAGTAGAGAGCCATTCCAAGTTGAAATTTATAGAGCAGAGTCCAGGTTCAAGGGCTGAAGCCCGCCAACAGCTCCAGCCTCTTTGTTACTGATTAATTCTGCAAGCGGTTCAGCTGGTTTGCTCACTTCTGCCTGCTCTTCACAGCACTGCAGCGCTTCCCAGCCGGCTGCCGCTGCTTCCCCCTCCCCTGCTTTTCAGCAGCACTTTCCCCCTTCACTGTAGAGCAAGCCCCCCAAATTCATTTTAACCCCATGCAGTCCAAGCTGCACCACGTCGGCTTT
>VFFE01007008.1:200388-210922 GCA_008921705.1 Burhinus oedicnemus
CCCCCCCCCCTTTTTTTTTTTTCTTTTCCTTACAGCTAATTTTAAACGTCTGGAGCTTCCCATTTAACTTCAGCTCATATTAACAATTGCTTCTTGGCATCGTTTGGAACCCAAGTTCCCAGGTTTTAATTAGTTTACTCAAATGCACGCAGCCAGGCAAAATAGTTTCTTTCAGCTTTACCTGCAAAGGACGTTTCCCGTCTCAGCGAGGGGCTTTCCCTCGCGGAGGGATTTGAAAGGCAGAAGTTTTCAAGTGGTCTCAATATGGGGCCCCACAAGAGTGAGTGTGGGAGGTGAGGGGGAGAAAGAGCAGGAAGAAAAAAAGGAGAAAAAAAACCCCAACAAGAGTTTGGGAAAGTACCTTGAAATGAGGATGGTCCCAATCCTGCAACAAACTGGATGTGAAATCAGAACCTTATTGACGTCAGTGGGGGTTTTGCCATTGGCTTTGGTGAAGGCAGGATTTCATCCTTAGCCTGCGCTGAGCTGTAGGTACGCCAAGGGTCCTCTCGCAGTCAGCGGGATTACTGATGTGCAGAAAGTTAAGCGTGTCTGTAAGCGTTGGCAGGATTAAGATCTGTGCTGGTATTTTCAGACCAAGTGAAATGCATGTGGGAGGTTTTTAAAGAAGAAAGTGCATGGGAGTTTTAAAAAAAGGCGAGTATAGCGGAGCCTGCCATTTTTAAGTGCCTTGGGGAAAAACCTGGGTTGCTATTAAAAATATCGGAGGACTAATGTGTTACTAATTGTGACACAATTAACTTCTTAAAAGTATTCGATTGTGAGTCCCAAGAAAATAAGAAGATGGGGATGAACAGCTAGAAATTCAGGCCTGCGTTTCAGTTTAAACATTTCTTTTTTATTAACTAGAAATAAAAGCAAGCCTAGAGGTTCACTTTACTGTGCATCTTGATTACTCCTAGAAGTCTACTTTTGAGTAGGTTATTTAAAGAATTAAAAAAGGACAACAACAAAAGAAGCTCAAACCCAGTAGCTGTCTGAGACCCCTATATGTGGCTTTACCACAAAGCTCTTAAATTCTTGTTTAAACATTTCTCCAGAGCTGTTACTTAGGAAATAAAAATGTGTGCTGTTTGTCTATAGCAGATTAAAAGTTTACCTTTAATGTGACAGCTTCTCAAATCTAGTGTCGGAAACATGCCTCTATTTTATGGTATTATGAAACAGGTCTGGAGCAGAAACAATATATTTAACTAAGAGGGAACGAGATAGAATTTGTGGGTTTCTTTCTTTAATGGTTTATAACCAGAGACCTTTCCTGTGCCTGTCTCTGAAACTTCTGTGCATACAAGTGGCCAGCACATGTAAACCATACTTTGAAATTTACCAGTTAACCTTAAAAAATCTTAAGTTCAGCAAAATGGAACTTTTTTTTTTAGTCTATGGACAGCTCTTTGTAATGATCTGGCAGAGAATTCTAAAGTTGTTTTTTTTCTGCAAAACATTCATAATTTCAGCAGTAGAAAACTGAAGCACACCCGAGCTCTGAGAAGGCTCGCTCTCACATCTGCCTCCGCCTGTGTGCTGATTCCCTGGGGTCCCATTTATAACAATCTAACAAGATAGAATCTGCCTTTGAGTATCAGTAAATATGGCTAAAGATCACAAAACTGTACTCATAATTGTTCAAGACTAAAAGGCAGAATATAGTGTTTGATTAATGTTCATGGTACAGGGCCTTCTTGCAGAAAGAAGTTAAAACAGTAGCACTCAAAGCCCCCTAAAAAAATCCCTGAGCCCTCACTCCAGCCCCCTCAGACTCCACTGAAGGATATTATCCTCATTGCGCGAAGTTCATCACTTAAGATGCTGCACTTTATTTTTGATTTTGAGGTTGATCGAGGATACCTGGTTGGAGCTGTTTCTGGAAAGGGAGGCACAAGGTAGTTTTCTGTTAGCAGCGCTAGTACCCAGGAGCGAGGGACATCTCTGCTGGCCACCATAAGCACCCATCCCTCAGGTCAGGGGGCTTTTGGCAGTGTGTTGTCTTGCACTGGCCTCATCTGCTCTGTGGCTGAAGAAAAACACCCTCAATCCTCCCTATCTGACAATTAACATTCATTAGAAATATTTAAGCGGGGGGAGGTTATGGATGCAGCAGCGTCTGTCAGAGACCCCTAGCAAAGGCACTTGCTTGTTTTGGAAGGACTGACGAGGTGGACTGATGAGGTCTCTGTTAGCACTGGAGCCTTGTGCCTGCTCAGGCCAGGGATTGTGCCGGCTGACCGGCAGCTTTGCAGCAGGCATTACCTAGGTGGGGCGATGCACCGGTTGTCCTCACTCCCTCGGTGGGAAGTTTGGGAACTCCTTTTGTCTTCGCTGTTGGGAGACTTCCCTGCTGTCTGGAAAGGTTTATTTTTTTGAGCGATAGTGGGTGGAGAATACAATACAGATGGATCTGTTTCTCTTTCATTAGCTCTTTTAAGACGCTTGTTTAAATGTGTTCGCTTTGCTTTTCAAATGGTAAATGTCAGTGTTTCAAATATCACTGTTAACAAAAAAAAAAAAAAAAAAGATCTTTGAAAAAGCCCAGGCCAGGACTTTGTTAAAATGCTGGTCTAGAAATGGCAAAGGTGATTCTGGACGTGCCCAAAGGGGGAAGATTTGAGGAAGAGTCGGGGCTTGTTGACATTCAGGGCTGGTCCCTCTCCGGGGCTCCTGCCAGGGCAGAGCCCAGAGCATGTCCTACAGGGGGGAGCCAGCGGTGGGGGGACAGCTGCGGCCAGCAAGTGGGGCTGGGTGCTGACAAGGGTGCCAGGGGGACGTGCTGAGCGGGTGGCTGTGAGTTTTGCAGTGAAAAACCCATGTTTTGGGGAACAGGGTAAGGGTACAGAGAGAAAACCTGGAAGGGCAGATGTGCGTACGCTCCAGCAGAGTTTGCTTCTTACCGAGGAAACTGTGGCCTTCAGGGTGAGACACTAACTGGGGTGTGCAGAGCACTGTGCTAGCAGAAACACCACTCCAGCGTGCCATCACAGGAGAACTTTGGCACTTCTAAAATCACGCTTGAATACTTCTTTTTCCCACCCTCCTGTCCCTACAATTCTCCCAGCCCTGGCTGTGTGATGGCAGTGCTGAGCAGAGCCTAAACCCTGTCCCCGGTAACCCTTCTCTAGGGCAGATCTGTGTGGTTTGATGGGTAAAGCGCAGGAGACCACCAGCCCTTTCTCCAAACCTGCAATCCCACCTTTGTTCCCGGCAGTGGAGCAAGTCCAAGAATTTTTAGTGCTCGTTGCTGTCAGTTTTAACCCTCCTATCTCTTTGCCAGCGCCAGCTTTCAAACGCCCACAGGAGATACGCAGATAGGCACTCTCATTTCTCAGATGAGGCAGAAAAGATGTGAATGGCTTGATTTTCCGAAGTACCCGCCTGCGTCCGGCGGGGGCTCGGGGCAGCCTGCTGCGCTCAGCACCCCACTGAAGGACCCCACAAGCGCTACTGTCCAAAATGAGAGCAGAGAGCGGGTGACTTGGGACAGCGGAGAGCGGGTGACAGCAGCGGGGCTATGGCCGGGAGAGCCTGCCCTCTGGTTCGCTGCTCACAGCGCTACCCTTTTGTGCGTGCATTGGTATTTTTGAACAAGCCCAAATCCCTCCGGTTCTCCCTGCTGTTAGCAAGTTCCCCCCCTTTCCTCCCCAAACTCCTCGGCAAAAGGGTTAGATTAAACAAATGTGAAATCACAGGCAGGGCAGCGGGGAGGGCGGCGATCTCGCCCATCCCCTCTTGCAGCCTGCACACCGCCGGTGAGGATGGATGGAGGATGAGAGGCTTCATGCCACTTCCCGGAGCCTCGGCAGCGTTGCCACCGCAGGCACGCCGCCAGAAGATGGCTTCTGCCTTGTAATTGAATAAGGATCTAAGGAAATTTCACTTTGGAGCATATGACAGGGTCCTTCCCCATGCAGGGAGATGGGAGCCCCGGAGCCTTGTGCCTCGGGCGAGATCCTGTCCGAGTTTGGCTGGGTTGGGACAAGGCTGGATGCCCTCACCTCCACTGTGGGTTCCAGTCCCAAGAGGAACTGGGACTCCTTCGTGCTGCATCCCTATAACTGGGTGCTGAGGAAGAGGAGGAGGCAGGGGGGAAGAGGGGGGGCAGAAAAGAAAAGATCTGTGACAAAATCATGCGACACCCACGTAAATATTGTTTGTATGAATTGGGTCCTTCATCTTTTGTTAGCAGCAGCTTGTTAATTAACAGCAGATTAGTGCTGCTTTCTTCTGACACATGAATATATTTTGGGCTAGAAAATACTTGTACTCAATAAAACTGTGTGACTGAACAATTCAGAAAGTACCAGCGGAGCGCCGTAATGGATTCCCTTTTCATCCCCTCCCCCCTGCCTCCTCCTCCTGCTCTAAATGCAAGCAGATTTCTGCAGTCTAGTGCAGAAGAGACATGTTAAACACAGCTAAATAAATCATGTTTACTCTTGGCGTTCTTGGTAGTGAAAAATCTGTTGGCTGTTTTTACTTCCTTATTTCTCAGCATTTGCTTCCTACCTGTTTTTGAGCCCGTGCCCAGAAATAGTAGTTTTGTCAAACGAGTGGATTATGCCAACCAGCAGTTCCTTCTGCCAAGGAAGCTGCTGGATCGCAAAACCTGGTGACTTCTTTCTTACAGTGACACTGAGATTCTCCCCCTTCCTCCCCCCCCCTCCCCCATATTAGTATATAAAATAAAAGTATTAAAATCTGGAGAAGGAGAAAATGTAACCAGATCCTGGCAGTTTAAGAGCCCAGATTAGGGAAAGTTTAACTTCTGTTCCAGAAGCCCTCCTTTAAAAGCTGTTGGTGGAGGTGAAAGCGATGGAGATAGCAATAATAGGAACCAGACATTTTCCCTTTCTCATTATCATTCCTTGTCTTGTTCCCCCCCCCATGGGTGTGGGTTTTGTTTCAGCTGTTGGGTTGGGTTTTTTTTTCCTTCTACAGAGAGCTTTACAGCTGGGAGAGAGAGGTAATTAAGCCTTTATTTTACCCAAGTCGGCTTGCCGTTGCAGGCAGCGGGTGAACTCTGGTTTTGGGGCCGAATTCTGCTCCTGAACCTGCGATCCTGGGTGGCCCCATAAACCTCTGGCTTGAGTGAGGGCTGCTGACGGAGCTGAGCTCCCTTTGCAAGGTGGGCTGAATGCAGACGTGGCAAAGCCGTGCACAGCTGTATGTGTGTGTGTGTATATATATATTAATATGTGGCACATCTGCTGTCATCAGCAGAGCTGCGTCAAGTGGAGGGGAGTGTAGCCCAAAAGGTAACTAACACTGTTTTGATGCAGTCCTGGGTATTAAGCGCTCCTCTTTGACCTCAAGTGGCAACTTTTTAGCCTGGACCCATCCTCCTTGCTGCTGTTATCCCAGATGTCAGTGATCCCAGATGTGACTGTAACGTGGATTACGAGCCTGGTGGACTCTCCCTGTTTGGTTTTAAAATTAGAAAAAAGATCCTTTTTCCCATCAGAGCTTTGCATGTATTTACTCTTTGATCACATTGGAAGGGCCTTATCCTGTCTCCAGAGGAGCTTTAGTTCTGCTTTCAGTGGTAACAGGGATCTGGCCCGTGCTGAATATTAGCATTTTAATGGCTTACTTAAAACCCCATTGCTTGTACACTTACAGGGCTCCCGGCATGAGGAAAGTCCAGCTCTGGGGTTTTGCAAAGCGATGCTGCAGGCTGCAATGCCCGCTGAAAGAGAGGAGCGGGGATGGCCCATTTGTCATAGATTATTAGTATTGTCAATAATAACATGTCTACAGAAGCCAAATTAATTCCTTCTTCCACTTTACTAAGTCCAAGAAATGCCAGATCAGTTTCAGAACAGGGGAAAAAATAAACAGAATCAAAGTTTGTGTGTTATGATTCCTCTGAATTTCTGGTGGGAATACTCTGCGATAGAAATGATATTTCCACAGAGGCTTTGGCTGCCAGTTTGCTTAATTACATTAAATAGTGGTATAAACCTCGGCAGAACATAAACCTCTGTTACAGCCAGTCATTAGAATATTGAATCATAAGGAATAATGATACCAGTGCTAACGTGTTATAACAGTCTTTATTATATTAGTGATTGAAGTGTTATTTAAAAAATAAGGTTTGTTGTAGTGGTTTAGGTGTGCATGCATATTTTCTCTGATCACCTATTAAGAGACTGAAGACTGGATTTGAATTTATTACAGGGAAATAAAAGGCTTGCTTAGAGGAAGAACTACTAGATCACTGCTTATGATTTTACAATTTGATTCCGCTTGTCCTTAAGGAAGGTTCATAATGCTTGCTTCAGAAATGCCATCTACATCTAGAAAATTAGGGTTAAAAGGACTACTTTGTTGAAACTAATTACAGGCTAGTTCAATTTTTTTAGTTGCTGACATTTTGGAGATTTTGCTTGTAATGCAAGAGGTTATAGAAAGATTTGGTTAGGCTGTGATATACAGCAATAAGCTGCCGTTTGAGTGTATTGACATTTTCATCAGAAACAAAACAAAAACCCACTAGCCTTTATTTTACTGGCATGATAAGTATGAATTTAATATCACTTCCTCATCCTGACCATGGATGTTTGAAGGAATTCTTTTCCTTCACCTTGGTTTGTACAGTATCTCTGGTTTTTTTCTCTCTCTCTTTTTTTTTTTTTTGAATACCCTTTCCTGGGTAATCAACTCCATCTTCCATTTTAAGCAGACCTGATAATAAAAAGCCTTTTTGTGTCTTCCACTTTTACCTTATGGAGAAAGATGCTATTCTGTACAAATAAATGGGTGAATTGGGAGTTATGGGGGGATCTGGTCCAGAAAAGTATACCTCAGAAAAAATGTCATGTATGCAGAATGGTTCTTGGTTTCATGTAGTTGGCTTTGCTCATAGTTTTGTGTCATACCGAAAGGAGTAAGGGGTTGTTTTTATACTGTACTTGCTTTTTACCTCTCCTGGTGTAGGGTTCAGTTATCCTGTCTAAATAGCAGTTGTGACTGGCCAAATTCTGCTCGGATCCAAGTCTTTGGGTGAAACTTTTCCTTGTGCTATTTAGCAGCAGGATTGGGCGCAGGTTCGCAACCTTCTTCCTTGTGCAAATGAAACCTTGGTTTATTATTTCCCTTTTTTAACTTACATTATAGTCTGAACTAGATTCCTGGTTGCTGGTTTATTTCTCTGCTTTCTTTCATTATTTAAAAGCTAGTTAATTTTCTAGCCTCTTTTCCATTCAGAGAGCATTATTTACTCAGTTGTGCTGGTGTCCAGTAAATTGAGGACTGAAGCTTTAGATCCTCAGGGTTCCCCTCGTTTGGTGCATTGTTTTACCATCTCCAGTTGCTTGCTCCACTCATTTAATTTGACAGATTCAGTTACCAGACTTGGGCCCACTTGTGCACACACAGCTGGATTGGTTTTCCCTGAGAGATCCAAAACTCAAAGGGAAACCTAATTTTAAAAATTTCTGTTGCTTGCCCCCCCCCCCCGCAATTGCTTGCTCTGCTTTGCTTGTTTAAGTTTATTTGGTGTTAGTGAAATGCTCTGCTGAGTGTGAACGTACTCCATGCACAAGGGAAAATTTGCAAATTATAAACACGCACATTAATGGGACCCCCCAAACACGCTTATGTTACTTGAAGTGTAATGTATGTATTCACACTAGGCAGGTAGACTGTTTTTCACATTGAAATTCAGCACTTATGAAGTGCCTACACTTACATTGCTTTTGGCAAGGGGTGAGCCAAAAACCAGGAGCTGTGATTCTCTCCCAAGACTAATTGTGTCTGTATATTAAGTTTGTCCATCTGTGCTTTGCAGGGACATCGGCATCACCTGATGGTCCTCCTTTGCATTTCCAGCAGTGAAAGAGTTAACAGTGCTGCAGCTTAATATATTGCTGTTACAGAGTCTTTTTAGTTTCCAGGACATTTAACAAAATCAGGTGGATGCCATTAGCTAATTTTCACAGATGGGGAGACTGAGGCACAGAGGGGCAGAGCGCCTTCATCTGCCTCTCTTTCCCCAAGTTCCCTCCCCTTCCAGGAATTGTTTTTGCTACCAAACAGCTGAAGAGCTGCTAAAGCCTCATCCTGCCTCATTCCACCAGTGATTTTTTTTTTTTTTTAATTTAATGTGGGCTAGGAAAAAAATTCAAAAATATACTAGTAGAGGGCAAACTTTGGAGTGAGGGAGGGATACTGAGCAGCAAATCCTGCTGTTGTCTTTTCCAGAGGTCATATTCTGTCCAAGGATACATGTGTGTCTGCAGGGGTAAGCAGGGTCAGTCCCAAATGGCCAAGGCAGAAGAGAAGTCCACTGCTGTTACTGACTCCTGGCTATCGGGGGCTCTTCCCTGGCCACTTACTTCCTTCATTTTAGCCTCTTGACCATGCTCTTGTGGTCAAGCTCTCAGATTATTTATAGTGGTATTTCTCTCTCTAGCTGCCTGTATATATTATTTTGCTTTTTAGAAACAGCTCTTTTCATCCACTGAGTCCCTTTATTAATTCCAGGGCTTGTTAAACTGCTGCAGTCGTCTATTAGGGTGGTTATATGTTTCAATTGCATCAGGAATATTTGCTGGTATATAGAAATATTCACGGTATAATCAGGACTAAAATTTTAATCCCCACAAGGATTTTTACAACCATTGAAACTCCCCAGGACTTAATTACAAGAGTTGGGGAACAAACTTGGGAAAATTGATGAACTGTTTATTGTCAACCCTTTATGTCTTTTGGAAAACAAAATCCACAAATCAGGGTGATTATTGTTATTTGTTAGTTTATTGCGGTAGCTTCTGGACGTTGCAGCTCAGATCAGGGCACCATTGTGTTAGGCACTCTGCACCCCGGGAGCGAGAGCCGGGCTCTGCTTGAAAGCATTTTGGGGCTGAACAGACCAGACAGGCAGAGGGTGGGAAGCGGAATGCCGAGCTCCAGGAGGGGACGGTGTGCGGTGCGCCCCGGCACTACCCTTCCCAGCCCAGAGCCCCGTCTGCAAGACCACCCTCCTGAGATGAGAAAACGCCCTGATTTCCTATGTTATATTTATGTTGCATCAGTTGATATGCGGTATTTACTTATGCCTTATGATGTTTTAGGCCCAATCCTGCCCTTGTTTCCCCTGCTCTCGCTCCTGGTTGTCCTCATAGCGGAGGGATACCGTCCTCCTGGGGCAAAGCCTTGCATTGGTGGGGTGGGCAGAGGGTACGGCAGAAGGAATCGATGAATGCAGCCTTGGGGTGGACGAGACTCCTTTTTCTTGTGTGTTTAAATGGGGTGAGTCAAGATACTTCAGTTTTTTGCTTAGCTTGGTGTTCAAAGCACAGACAAGGGGCTGGGTTTAGATGAGCATCAGGTGGGAGGGGGGATGGGTGGTCCTGCAGGAGCCCCCATGGTGATCTGGCTAGTAGGGATGCTGCCGTGTGGCACCTGGATGCCCCCATGGGCCTCCCACCCTGGCCCTGGAGCCAGTCCAGCAGCAACGCACACCCCCATTTCCTAAAAGATGGGTTTTGGCACTTGCATAAGCAATCTTGCAGGCATAGTGTGGGCTACTTCTGGCAATCCACATGGTCTCTTAGGTAAGTAAAAATCTCCACAGCCTGCCCTTGATGTCTGAGACTCCAAAATGCCATACACAAATATGTGGATGACCTAAAATGTGGATTTTTACGCAGTGAGAAGAGTTGCATGCTCAAAACAGGATATTTAGATAAATTAGGATATTTATTAACCACACGGGGTGTTCCAAGTTCAGTTTATTTATCTTTGTAAAGTGCTTCCAGATCTTTGCGTGGAAGGCACTAGAGAAATGAAAGGCGTATTATTATTATTATTGTTATTATTGTTGTTGTTGTTATTATTATTATTACAGCATCTAACTACTGACAGGCAACCACAGCTGCACGCTCAATTCAAGGCACTTAAATTTAGGGGCTGGTTTTTACAATATTGACTCTTAATACTTTTTCCCATTGACTCCATATGCTGAAATGTGTATTCACCTGCCCTGCTGAAGTATCATTATTCTCCAGAAATATGTAAATGGGGTGCTTTTAAAGAAAGGAGGAAAATGTGGCATAAATATTAAGTATTCACATTTATATGGTAGAACTCGACTGCCATTTAAGAAGTGCTCCAAAGCAACCGACTGTATGAGCTGGTAGTTGCTTCTCTGTCATTAAAAAAGAAAACGCATTGATTAAAATAAAACCAAGGAATTTTCTAGACAAAGGATAACATATACGGTGTTCAAGGGTCTGACACGAGCTATGACCAGCCCAGGAAATGGAGAGCTGAGTTTCACAGTCAAGCGCTGTGATCAGTACGGTTGTGCACGGCCGCTGCCGCCTGTGTGTTGTGTAATATCACACTTCACCCGCCCACACACACCTAGAGACAACGGGCATCTTCAAAAGGTCTCAGCATTATTCAGAGGAAAGACTCCCAGCAATAGCCCTGCACAGTGTTTAACCTTATCTTTACTTACGTTTAGGCGTTTCTTTTTTTTTTTTTCCCCTCTCCTTCCCTTCTTTTTTTTTTT
>VFFE01007008.1:210942-250177 GCA_008921705.1 Burhinus oedicnemus
CGCTGACTGCTAATTAGATGTATTTTAACTGCAAAGTCATTTTAGCAGCTAATATTGTTATTATGTGCTTCAGTGTGAATCCTTAGTGAAGCTATTAAACTGTGAGAGCCTGAACTTATCAGACATTTTGTAATGTGGCTGGGTTTTTGTATCCTTGTTCAGAAACCTGTGGGGAGTGGAGGACCTTTCTGGCTCAGACACGGACAACACGTTTCTTACCAACTGATTACCAGGGTGGGCAGCTGAGACCTCCTTGCACCCTCCTTTTGCACTTTTTTTTTATTTTTTTGCTTTTTTTTCCCTGGCAATAATATTTCTTCTTTGTGTTGCACTCCCTCACTCCTTTCCCAGACAGTGGTCAAGCCCCGCGGTGCACCCTCTAGGTGAGGACAGGGATTTAATGGCAGGGACTGGTCTCGGTTATTTCGGGATACTTTCGACTCCTGCCTGTCATATAGAACAAGTTGGTAGTTCTCAGTGGCCGGTGGGCTCTCAGCATCAGGCAGGCTCCTGCTTCTGAAAAGCAACAGCCCACAGCAGACACTGGACTTAGCCATCATTTTCCTATCAGTTTCTCACCCAGGATTCTTACTTTGTAATTGCTGGGTTGGGTTTCTCAAGGTTTGGATTTTTCCCCCCATCTTATTGCATCGGTTGCTTTTATTCTCCATTGCGCTCTAGAACAAAGTGACTGATACAATATCCAAACTGATGAAAAAGAAGGGGATTTTTTCTCCCCTTTATTTGCTCAGATTTGAATTGGGTTATCTGCCTATCTTGTTTATGAAATTTTGTGCTGTCTTTTCTGCACAGACTGTGACTCCCAAATCTTCCACAGCTCCATTTCCATATTCCTGCGTGCTTGTTCTTTGTTAATCACTTGGCAAGCGCTTATTTGAATATTAAAAATTTCTTTAATCATCAAAGGCAGGAGCACAGCTTCATGAATATTCATATTTTTTTCCTCCTCAGACTGGATTCTAGTTCATTACCCTGCAGTAAAGCCAAACAGTCATCAATCGCGCTCATTACAGCCGCTGGCGTTTTGATTGGCTGCCTGCTGCTGGTAGCCCGCGTCCCCCATCCTCCCGCTCTCCTCCATGAGCTGTCGTGTACCTGCCAACAACAACAACAAAAAAAAATATATCAACAATGCAAGAATAAATTTCTCCGGTTGAAAAAACAACTTTGCAAACTTGTCAAACAGTCCTCGTCACTTTTTTTTTTGGGGGGGTTTTACACCAAAAAATCAAAAAAAAAAATTAGAAGGGAGAAACTTGAGCTTTAGAGATGAATATTTGTCAAGAGAGTTGACGTAAGTTTCATTTGCATAATGACTTTGTACTTCTGCATTAATAAAATTTGCATATGAAGCCATGTTAATTACTCCTGATCATGCTTTTTGCATTCATGCATAGTAATTTTCTCCGACTTGTGAGAATTAATGTCTTGGCATGGGGGGAGGAAGGGGGGGAGTTGGGGTACTGTCAAATTTCTGTGCCAATGCCCCTCACTCACACTCTTTCTCCTTCTTGCTCACCACGTCGCTGTTCTTGATCTATGACTCATTTATGCATTATCATTCGAAATTCTTGGGAGAAAGAAATGTATCAATTCAAAGGGAATCCTTGTCTGCCAAAAAAAAAAAAATCCCTGAGCAAAATATAACAAGAAATCCCTTCCCTGCCCTCCTTCTTCTTTCCCCAGTGCACCCTTTCCATTTCCAGCTTGAGCAAAGTTTTAGTCGTAGCATCGTAAGCCGGTGCAGGGGAACTGCTCCAAAACCGCTGTGTGTGTGCTGGGGGAAGAGGTAGATGCCAGTGTGCAGGTGTGTCTGGCTGAGCGCCGGACTCCGTGCCTGAGTGTGTATAATAGCGTGTCTGCCTATACCGCTGAGTCCTCCTGCCTTTCCTGGGGGATGCTGTGCGTGTCCGACACTTGCGGGGTGTGCGTGCATTGCTCTGCTAGTTGCCGTTGGAAATGTTTGTGCCTCTGAACGCTCTGTGTGTGTACACAGTTGTGCTTGTGCACGTTTGCTTCATCAATGCTGTTGGTGTCTGCGTAAAAAGACATGGTAGAAAGATAATAAGGTGGGAACAGTCTGTATGAGAGGGTGTATTACAGATGAGACAACTTGTTTTATGAAAAGCTTGGAACAAAAATCTGTTGGAAAGATTAGTGAATAGATGTGTCTTTCAGTTTTGGATGTGTCTGTTCAAGGCTGCTGCAATGTTATACGTAGAACCCATCTCAAAACATCTGCAGTACTCTCCCTGAACATGACGGGCACAGGGCAGGGACGAGGCTGCAGCCTGCGCTCTGAATTTGTAGGCATACAGTGTTTGAACAGATGTTTTTCTTTTTATTGAAAGAGAGTTTTTTAATAATGGGACTGAGCTTTAGTCTCTAACCAGCTATTGATTGATTTTCCATCACCAGACAGGCACAGAGAGACGCACAGAAAAGCTTGGTTCGTGCCCTGTTAGGTGGCTTGGACGTCTGCCTGTGTACCTGCCTGTGCACAGACACCCACCCAGGCACCCACCCAGGCAAGCACACAACACCCCAGGGACGCACCAGCTACACAGCTACGTGTGGCTGCATTTACATTTGACGTGAGACGTAAAGCAAGATCTCTTAAATTAAGATCGGGTCCCCTGCTGTGAGCCACACTGAGGTGGGACATTGTGAATGCTGCTTGCGGCTCCATCTTTGTGCTTTGCTCAGGGACTTTTCTGCAGATGTGCCAGAGGAGCATGGTGTTTTACATACACCATATCATATGGCCAGTCGTGCCTAGGCTCAGGGAGAAGGACAACAAAAGGATGCAATTTGTGCCTTGATTGTGGCTTTTGTCATGTTCATCTAGGCTCTTATGCTCATTTCCATCTTCTGGGGTCATGTCCAATTTACCTTATTTTCTTCTTTGCAAATTTAAAAATAGCAGCAAAAAAATTACTCTTAGCAGTGCCTGGGAGTCAACATAACCTGTGAGCTACTGCCATGTACAAGCACGGAGTATATGCCGAGCCTGCTTAAAGCATGAGGACAAAATCCTCCTTCAGCAATGCAGATCTTTTATTTACACGGTGACAGTCCCTGTGCATGTTTCACACTCGTGCTACGTGCAAAACTCCCTTTTGCATCCGTGCAGAATGAATGCAGAATATATAATTGAGAACTGCAGTGCAGGTGAGTGATTTCCCAGTGCTGACCCAAGAGGAAAATCGAGCCTCACACGTGGTGTCAGCGATGTCCGAGCGACACAGAGCTGCGTGCGTGTGCCCACTCACCCCAGTCACATAGGATTTTTGCCGCTAAGATTGCAGCGCGGTTCTCGCGGTCTGCTTTCCCTTAGTGCCGGTTGTGGCTGTGCTCTTTGTGGCGGTCAGGGGCTCGCAGGAGTGTTTTCTTTTTGAAACCTGTGTGCAACATGATGTGGTTGATTGGTCATAGAATTCCAGGGACTGGCTCCCCTCCCTCGCCTGGTGCTGTGAGGGTTGAGCGGAAAACTCTGAGCGCCACCTTAGGATATCGTCTGTCCATCTACCTATATCTGTTTATCTTTTTTTCTGTTTGTTCATTTTGTGTTTGTCTGTCACCTGGAGCAGTTAAGTTGAAGAACGGTAGAGCCCCTGTCTTAATTTTCAGGTTTAAATAGGGTCTTTACGAGGAAAAATCCCACAGAAGAGCTGGAGATGTAAAACATGGGCATGCTCTTGGCAAACACAAGCTGAGCATTTCTGAGCAACTCTGTTACACATTCTATAGCTATGAAGAGGTATCACATACCTAACGCTGGAGCACTCCTTTTCTGCATGCCTTTCCTTGAGGCCAGTGGATATGATTTCCCTCTTTGTTATTTGCCACTTGATCTGATTCTGCAGGACTGTTCTGATTTGTGACAAAGAAGCAAACCTAAAGTGGTTGCAAAGAGGAGGAGGAATCACCTGGTCTGACTTTGCTTGTAGGGGCAGACTCAGCCTCCTGGTCTGGCAGCCCCATGATCTTTGTCTCTTAACACTGGACTCGGGATTGGTGGTGGGACTCCCTGAGGATCTGCCAGAGTCTCTCTTTGCCCATTCTTCTTCCTTACCAATCCTTTCGTTTCTGACACTAGGTTAGCACTTTTTAGATTTCCTCATACATACATCAAAGGACAGAAAAAGACCTTTTGAGTGATACGTTGTTCTGTCCCTTCACTAGCAACTGGCTCATATAGTCCTTCCCATAAATTTGTTAGGCACCTCGTTAAAGCGGATTGCTGGCTTGCCCCCAGTACCTCTGCTGGAAGGCTTTTACAGGATCCCTTTGCTGGGATAGTTAGAAACCTCCTATTTGAAGCCTTAATTCCCTTTCCACACTAGAGGAGACATATTGGATAAAAGCAGGGGGGGCCTCCCTGTGAGGGAGCTTGGTGAGCTCTTAGCATCTTCTCAGATGCCTCAGGGCTGTGCAGATTGTATCAAATTCATTGCCAATGGAAAGATGGAACCCACCAGGACTAGAGGAGAGGCTGTTGCTCTCAGGGTAGTGTTGTATGCTAGGATCTGTGCACCTCCCATTAAAACCCCATGCCATTATGGTTGATGGTGCCCTTGGTGGGCTTCATATAGTTCCTCTATGTGACAAACTCCCTCAAAACCTGTGGTATGGCACCATGATGTGCAGAGGGCCGAGTGACTGCAGGACCTGTGCCCTTAGTCATGGTGGGGCCACAGGTGTCTAGGTGTAACCTGAGACCTAGCTGCCCTGCGGCCCTACTCTAAATCCTGATTTCAAGCTCACAACTTTCCCAGCAAGGACGAGTGCCCAGGCGGCTCAACATAGCCTGTGCTAGCCTAGTTACTTTTATAATATTAGGAATACAAGATGTAATTTTTAAGCCACTGGAAGAAATCTTTGTTACTTTTTGCTTGTTCCATGAAAAAACCAAAATTGTTATTCATATGTGTTACAGTGGCAGTAGAGTGGTTCACACACACAGAAATTCATTCTGATACCAGTTTCCACACGCCTAGGGCACAGTCCTGCCCAAAACACAACGTAAGTACGATCTGGATAGTAGTTATCATTACCTGCTTGTGTAGTACTTCCAGGGAGATCAAAGAGTTACAAAAGCCAAGCAGCTGAGCCCCCAAAGTAAAAAATCCTTCCTCGTCCCACGAGCCACAGAGATGGCTTCTATTTAAAACCAGTCCTCACAAAAAAGCACAAATTTTATCCTTGATGCTTGAAGCTCAAGTATTTACACAGGGAATTTAGACTCTTCACTTGTGGTTTTGGCAAAAGCTTCACACAAATGTTTTGCACTGGTGGTCTCTTAGCCATTTAAGATAAACGACAAAATCAAATGCAGTCCTTGCAGACTGGAGCGCTGGATGCTGTGCCAAGGATGAAGTATCCCCGTTTGCCTCACATGTGTAGCTGTCAGCTCAACATGCAGGCCTAGTTTCCGAATCGGGACTCTTGAGGTAGAGAGGCTCCCTTAGAAAATGTTGTTTTTCTGGGGTTGGAAGGAGCACGGATAAATACTTCTCCTTGCTGCCACGGTGTAAGCTCCCTTAGAAAATGTAGCTTTTCTGGGGCTGGAGGGAGCGCAGATAAATATTTCTCCTTGCTGCCACAGTGTTTGTGTGTACCTACAAGGCACACACGCATGCACAGACAGAATTGCCACCATTAAAAAGCAAGAGAGCATTCGCCCGAAGATACCCCACAATTAACACACATATTTCCTGATCTCAATACAGGGGGAAACTGTGGTTTCTGATCTACCACTGTGCGGTAACTGTTGGCAAATGCCAGCTTTTTAATGGCCACCGCTCCACCACATATCTTCATTTAGAAACTGCCCTTGATTAGTAGCTACCCTTTATTTAACAATTAAGTGCCAGGCATAGTTTTAAATGAAGGGGGTGGGATTCTCGGTGGATGTAAAGCGGTGCCGTTCGCTCAACTTCCCTTTAAACTCTGCTAATTCATGCCAGCCAAAAATGCAGCTCCTACCTGATTCTGCGTGTGTGTGTGTATGTTTGTGCGCATCTGTATTTGTGCAGGTGAATATCAGTATTTGAGACTTATATCTTAGTTTTTCAAAGCTGTGGAGCTCACTTTGGACTAGTGCCAGGAGGAGCGAGCATTTCCAGCGGAGCAAGAGAAAACTCTTTTAAATACAGCTTTTAAATGGCAGGTGATTCCTAGAGGGGTTAAAAATGAATAATATCATCTTTTAGCTACCAGGAAGAAGGTAGTTCCCTTCTTCGCAGGCTCGATAGGGAGGCAGCCTGCATAATCAGGGCATGCAAAATGCACAACTGGCCGCAGCTCAAGCGGGAAGGCAGCACAGCGGCCGCCAATGCTTCCTTCTGGGAGCTCGGCTCCTGGCACCTCGCTGAAGCCATTTGAGCTCTAAGTCACCGTGCTTTGTCCAGGCTGGTGTGTGGAGCCCGCTTCAGCGGTGGCTGGGCAGAAAGCCTGCCCAGTTTCGTGTCGGCTCAATGCATTAACACAGCCATAAAACAATAATCCCCCTTTTGATTCCGTCCCTGAGCAAGTGCCGGTGGCGACGTCCGCCGCCTCTGGCGCTGCTCCACACCAGGGCCGGCCGGCCACTCCGCTTCGCCCCTCTCCGTGCCCCCCCAGCCCGGGTTTGCGGGTCCCCCAGGTCTCTTCTTGCTCTCCCCCTGCCCGGTGCGAGCCCGCCAGCCTCAGCCGGGTCCGGAGAGGGGTGCAGACCCAGCGTGTCGCGCGTTAGGCAGCCAGCCCTCGCCTCGCCTGTTTCCCCTGATGATGCCTCCTCTGTCCCTTCAAACTTAGATCCGACTGACAGTTTTTTCTATTGTTTTTTCTCCAGGGCCGTCCAGGCCTGCAAACCTGCCGGGGGCTCCCATAGCTGCCTCCTCCCACCCTCACACATCCGTGATCACGTCACCTCTCCGCGCACTGGCCTCCCTCCCGCCCTGCCTTAGCCTGCCCTGCTGTGGTACACGTGCAGTCTCAGTTGGCGGGACTCAGACTGAGATTCAGACTGAGACGTCAGGCACATTTGGATGTCATTGTCAGTTGTCAGGTAATAGAAACATTTTTTTTTTTTTTTTTTGTTGCTATCTGAAGGTCAGTAGTGCTGCCAAGTGATGTCGTCTTTGCTGTGGGAGAGCTGCCTTCGATGGGTCGCGTGGGGAAGGCAGAAAAAAATGCCCAAAACCACCCCCCTCCCCTTCCTCCTTTCCCCCTCCATGCTGGTGGAGGATGGGGAGCGGGAAAGGGCGTGCGACTCCCTCCATTTCCCCATCCCTCCCCTCCTGCCTGCCCACCTTCAGCTGTCACCAGTGGCCGCTGCCGGGCCGTTAGTGCCACGTTGTGAACAAATGTCTGAGACTCCTCACAGAATGTGATACCCCAGTATCAAGATTTCATCTCTCTGGGCTGTTTATTTTAAGCTTAATTGGATAACATTTAACATCTGAGGTATTTTTTTTCCCTTCTTTTTTTTCCCTCCTTCCCCAGTCATTCGTATTAAAGGCTCTCCTCCGCGTCCATGTGCACGCAGGATGTATGTGCTCCATGCTGTTTTCTCCCTTGCTTTGAGAAAATGCTCCTTGGTAACTTGCCACGCATCCCTCGCCTCTCCCCCATCAGCTTTGCTTTGCTTTTCTTTTATTCCTTTTGGATGCCTGACTTTTGTCACCGCGAGGAGGGGAAAGTGATGTGGAAATGAGGGTGCACCGAGCTAGCCAAAGAGGACACGGACATATTGTCGCCAGACCCCATCATTTCAGACCCAGCAATCTCTTTGAAATCAGTGGGTGTTTCTGAGTGTGGCTCAGTTGCAAGATTTGGTCTATGGTGAACTGTGGGTTGGAGAGGTGAAAATGGGGAGGGTTTAAAAGAAAATACAGCTGTGGCAAAATCCGCAAGCGTTTATGGAGTCTCACTGTGGTGGGCCAAACCCTGCAGCCCTCGTTCACGCTAACGTGTGTGGAGTTTTAATAGGGAGTTCCCAGAATGGTGCTGGATAAGTAATGCGTGAGGACCAAAGGATTTAGAGAGACAGCAATGACTGTCAGGAGCAAAGCCTTTGGGAAATGGCTCCCTATGTCCCCCTGAAGCTGGCAAAACTTTGCTGTGCTCAGCTTTTTCCTTCTACAAGCAGTGGTACCACCTGGCTGCAGTACGTTGTGTTTCATGAGAATGTCCCTGTACGTCTCTCGTTGCTGCAATAAAGTGAGACAAAAAATTTTGCAAGAAATTTAAATGTGTATCTTAGAAACCCTTAGTCTTGAAAGACAAAATATTCTTGGGAGGAGGCTGAGAGCACTCCACAGGGTCCTGTTTTGACCCTGGGTGAAGCTCAGGGCACGTGAGGAAGGCTCCTGTGCCGCCACCTGGGAGAGGCTCAGCCTGTGCCCAGCCACTAGTGCGGGGGCGCAGGCACTGGGACTGCAGCAGTGCGCTGTGTGGTGCGGTGCAGTCGGTGCATCCAGGGCACGTGGTCACATTTCCTATGGGAGCTGCCGTAAGCAGCGTCGGGGGGATGCCGTTTTAATCAGGCTCTGCTTCATCGGCCCCAGCAGATTGACCAGCTGGCCTGAGACGGGTGTAGAGATGGGCTCTTCTGAGCGCTGGATCAGAAGTCAGATAGCTCCCCTGCTTCCCCCATGCCCTCCTCCCTGTAACCAGTAAACCAAACTGGAACTGATCTCATGCTTTGCTGTTCTCTGTCTTCGCTGGTGCAGTATACACGCAGGTGCCTTTGGTAGGCAGGTAGTAACAGTGAACTGGATGCCCTCATTCCCTGTTGCTTCAGATGCCAGCAGCTAGTGGGGAGGGAAGCAAGTACAACTAAAAATAGAAAAGGAAGGAAGGAATAACTTATTAAAGAACGTGGGAAGGCGAGGCTTTTGTACTTTGCGTACTTTGAGTTCTCACTTTGGAGTTGTGCGCTGTGAGTTTTCAGAATTGCCTGTTTGCTGGGAGAGCGATGCCAGCTCTGTGGAGAGAGAGACCTGTTATCATGGCTTCCTGTAATTACTGCTGCAGTCTGCGGCACTTAGAGAATAGGTTATATCAAAGTGCATGCTACATGTTTATGACAGTAGTTGGTCAAGTTCTGCTTGAAAGAAACATTTTCTTCCCTTGAAAAAGGAGATTATGTCTACTTAACCCTTTCTTAGCTCCCGTAGTATTCACTGTATGTGAGCCTGGGCATGGTTTAAACCCTCTGGCAAGGGTTATGGGATCTTTCTAGCCCCCAAAATGTTTTGTGGAAATGAAAGAATAGTGAGTTCTTTGTGTTGACTGATAATCTAGTGATGATCCCTGCATTGTGCCTTCTTTTTTAATATAGACATTTACAACAGTCACTTGCTCCAGCTTTAGAGATTTGCTTGTCTCTCTGACTTGATTAGCCTTTTATTCTGTCAGCCCTGTTCTTGCTTCTGAGGAATTGTTTCCTTCTTTGAACAAAAGCCATCAACAGTTCCCGCCTCTCCTCCTCCTTCATCATTTCTTACCTTTCCTGTTTTTCAGCATTCATTTAATTCAGGACCTGGAGTTTTTCCATGCAGTTCTCAAGCAGGCTGCGACTCTGAAGGCTTGAAGTTGCAGGTACTCCCAAATCTCTGCTGGGCACTCACAAATCGAGCCCTCAAAAGTCCCAGCAGTTTTGCGCTGAAGAATCTAAACTTCTGGCTGCTGGTGGGATTCGGGGTACACACGTGTGAAAACTGCATTTGGAAATCTCCGACCTAGATAAGAGCGATGGCCTGGAATGCTGAGTAGCGTTCAGTCATGCACAGGAGAAGTCGTCCTCCCTCATCCGGTGCTGTTTGCGATCTTTAGAAAACTGTGCTGCTGATAGTAGTTTCAGTCACAGTAAATGACACTTGGGTGTCCACTGTGTCGCTCTGCTGGTGCTGGTCGTGGTCCCTTCTGTCTTTGTTCAATTCTTTGTGTTCAGGGCACCACAGGATGAGGAATCTGTGAGTAAACGTCTGCGTTTTTCCGTGTGATTTAAAAAAAATATCTACCACTCGAAGAATCTCTCCCTCAGTCTCTTTATTTATTTATTTTTTGCCTCAGAGGCTTCTGTCTGTTGCATTGGGTTCTCCTATTTAAATGTTTTTAGTGCCTATTTAATTAGAAGTTGGAATAGAGTCATGAAATTCACAGGGTTGTGTAGCTTGGATCTAAAATATAAATGGGCAAAGAACTCATTTTGCTTTACCCCTTGCCAGATTAGGGTGCTTTTTTGAGCCTGCTTTTTACTTCATTTCAGTGAATTGCAACTGCTCAGAGTAACTGTAAAACACACACAGGTTTTTTTGCATAACAGAGACATGCAAATGATTGTTGAGAGACATAATTATGTAAAGAAAAGTATATGCCCGTATGCATGCACACTTACACTGCGGTGCTTTTTGTGGGGCTATTTTTTCCCAATACATCTTCATAAGGCTGTTTTTATGATGCTGATTTATTAATATTGTACATTAAGGCTTAAATTGTCAAAGCTGCCTAAGAGATTTGGATGCCCATTTCCCATTAAAGTTAACGAGAAATGAGCTTTGAAAATCTCAGCGCAGAAGTGCATGGCACTTTACAGTGTGCTCTCCAAAGAAAGAAGTCCCTGCCCTGAAGATCCTACAGTGCAAAACCCCCAGAAATGGAATTATACGCGGCATAAGACAAAGGGAACTGTAATGGCACAGATAATAATTTATCCCCTATGCCTGCATTCAGATATATACCTGATCCAACATCTTTGGACCTGGGCCCACGAGTGAGGGCTTTATATACCTCTGTAAGATAATTAAATCTGTCCAATACACATATACTCAGCTAACCAGTGAAACTGCTTCCTTCCCACATGCAGGCTGATGGAAGGAGGTGAAAAGCAATTACGATACTTAGTTGCAAATATAAAAACAGCAAGTGGGCATGGACAGCAGTGATTAATGGACAGGGCCGCGAACTTTAAGGTCTAACATAGAGGAAGGCATGGGGCCGTAGCTCAGAAGAGAGGAACAAGCTGCTGTTAATTCAAGGAATCGGCTGTATCAGTCATTAGAACATTCTGAAAATCACACAGTCATCTTGTAAAGTTAATATCAATTTACTTGGCTACTGAAATTCTACTGACTGCATCATTTAACTAGTCTGGTGTTTTCTTGGCAAAGATTAAGGTGACGGTAAAGCTAAAAGAAGTACCTGTAAGTAAATAGTAGGTTTTAAAGAATACTTTTCCCTCCTTCAATTATATCATCGTATTAATTTTATGTTGGTTTTATAAGCCAATAAGAGGAGCTAGATGAGACCACCCTGCTGTAAAAAGCTTGATGCAATTAATACAGTCTGCCTAGAAAGCAGTATTATTTCAAAAACTTTTATGTTAATGATATGGTATGCACTCGGCACATTTCTTACTAGAACAAGAAGCAAGCTTTTGTTCACTCCAGACTGGGTTTTATTAACGCAGGAGGATCCATGGAAAACAAAACAGTAATCAGAGGGAAGAATGCAAACTCATCCAGCAAAAACCTCCTAACTCATCAAGTCCCAGGATGATGGCTGATATTCCACTCTTCATTTTTTGTTGAGCGGAATCTCAAAAAAAAAAAAAAAGTTCCACTAAAACTTGAGTTCTGATCAGCACTGGGTGCTTTTTTGAGAGGAGAAATAGGAATTGGGTATATGTGTCTGAGGGCAGACAAAGACCTATAGTTTCCCCAGGACTCTTTGTAAATGTATCTTTTCATTTTGCTGCATAAAGAAGAGATTTGCGTAAAGTACTGGCTAACATTCAGGAGAGATGTCCCTATTAGTCATGGTTACATGTATTTATTTATTTTAGTGAAATATTTAATGCATGCTATAGTAGAATTGACTTTGTGGACAGTACTTACAGAGTGCAGGGATGTGTGAGAGATGTAGATACTAAAACCGGTAATGCATCAGTCTGAGTGTATGCATCCGTCTTTTCATCCATCTATCAATCTGTGTGTTCATCCATCTATCCAAGTATTAAAATCATATGTGACCCGTCTGTCTATGCAGCTCTCTGTCTCACCAGATATTAAAATCAGATCCAAACTCAAAATAGATGGATCTAATCACAAACCGATCTTTTGACTGAATGGCGTGTTTGTCAAGAGGCAGCGAAGAGACCTTAAGACTGCAAAGAGGCGGTTAAAATTAGGGTGCTGCATGGGGCAGCGGTGCTGGCAATTTGAGCGTGGCTGAGGCTTTGTTCTAGACAGACGCCCGATCACTATAACTTTGTAAGTCCCAATTATGCCAAGTTAAGAACCAGCAGGAGCAATACTGATATTTAAAGGTGCTTTAAAGTGGATGCCTGCCATTTCCAGACATCCCAGGAAAAAAGGAAAGCCCTTAATTGCAATATTAATGGTGGAACTGAATCTGGTAGTCTTGGGACAAAAGGGTTCAAGGCAACATTGCCTGCAGTAAAGACAATGGCTCCAACATTGAGAGAGTTAACTCGATCGCATACCACTACGCTGAGCCCGAGAGTCTGAACTCTTCAAACGCTCCAAATGGAGAGCTAAATCAAAGAATCCTGTTTCAAATCCATCCAAGATGTTGCTGTTTTTCTCCTCTGACAGGAGAAGCATTTGGAAGTGCAGTTTCTTTCTTTTTTTATAGCTGTCTTAAAAAGGAGTTTGGATGTTTAGCACAGCTGGTGCTCATTACATTATGCACTATCAATAAAATAGCATGTGTAATTAATTTTTAATGCAGTGCTGTATGCAGCGCTTTAAAGCAGTTACTGTATGGGGAGAGCCGACACCGGTCACTGACATCAGAAATATTGAAATAGAGGGCTAGATTTTGCATTTTTAAAGGGTGTATGTGCGAGTGGGGGAAGGGTACTTCCCAGCCAGCAATTCTCTGGCCACAATCAAATTTAAAAATATAGGAACAAGATGGATGAAGGTGATTTTATAATTTGCTTATTGGAATGAAAGAATTTATTTCCTTTTAGAGTTTGCTGAGCGATGGCTGGGTTAGGAGTAGGTGACTTCAGAGTATAGGTAAGCGCCAGGGGACCGCACAGCAACTGATCCATCTTTGTTAAAGCACAAACAGGCTTTGGTGGTATCAGGTGGGAGATGGGGCAAAAGGGGAGGTTATGGGAAAGCAAGGGAAGGACATTTCTGTTCTGTCTCATTGAGCAGCTTTTTTTTACAGGGCTCCTTTCTTGTGCCTTGTTGTTCCTATTAGTAATAAGCCCTATTTTTTCCCCTTGATTCAGTAAATATTTGGGAGCGTCAGTAGTTTGGAAGGGTGAGAGTAGCTCGGTTACGAAGAGGCACCACTGATGGCAAGTTGCCTGCTGCTCTGACAGAAGACCCAAACAAATCCCAGTCTTCCCTTTTCTTGGCATTTGTGCAGTACTTTCCAGAAGACACCAGCGTAAATAAAAGACTGCGTTAGGGGGCCGCAGTAAGCGAGGTTTGGGCACCGCTGTAGCTTTTGGCAGCCATTACGTCCAAAACCACCTCAGTTGTCCGAAGGAGGAGCAGACCTCTTTTGGAAGTTGTAGTATGGTGCATGTTTGTATTTAGCAAAGGGACAGGAATGGCTTTCATGTTTCTGCAGCGGAGTAACCACCAGGGATGGTGTGCAGGATAGGACCAGCCTCTCCGTGCTGCTACTGCCTTCCCACCCTTTTCAGGGAGTTGAATGCCTCTTGGTGAACACTTCCTAAAAAGAGAAGAAATCAACTGCAGGAAGGGAAGGAAGGAAGCAATCACCTACAAAGCGACAAAATTAGGGGTAGTGTTTGTCAGGTGCCTTGCCTTTTGGTTGGGCAACACACCAGCTTTCTAAGAGCTGATCTTTTCTTTTTATACACATGCACGAAGCATAAATGTTTGCAATTATTCTTTCTTTCTTTATTTCTTTCTTTCTTTCAGTAAATTGCCATTCATTTGTACATAGCATATGCTAAACAGTTCACTTGTACATCCTCACCTGGCGTATTCAGGATGGAGTTTTCTCCTGCCCCTTCAGCAGTAGCTTTTTGTCATCGCTTTTCTTCTCACTTTCTGTCAGATACGTGCGGATGTGTTTGTATGTCTGAGCCAGGAAGTGAATTGGGCTGTTCAGTTTGTGAGAACAGAGATAAATCTCTTGTGCACAAATATAATGCTCAGCGTCAAAGGAAGTAGGGCGAGCCATGGCGTATGGTGTAGGTAGTTGTGATGAGAACCACTCGTTAATTCACAAGCCAGAGTGGGAAAGGTGGAGGGAACGGTGAGGAGTTGTAGATTTTGTAGTGAAATAGCTTTATTTTATTTTATTTTTTAGAGAAATTTGATCACATATTCCTGGGGTGGCTCAGGTTTAGGCCAGAGAACCACAAAAAAAATTACCCCATGTCCCTCTAGAGCTGCCTAATTCAGAGGACCTGGGTTCTTTTTTCTTTTCTGAGTGCTTCATAAAAATAGATGAAAGGAAGAGTTCTGTGCTCAGATAGGATGCTTTATGTTCAGAAAGGGATTTGAGTCAAAGAAGCCATGCTGATGCACCTTGCCTGTGCCCCACTGGGCTCTTGTGTGCTGCATGTTGGTCCTTCTTTCTGCTGAGCAGTAAACAGCTGAGCAACTGTTAGCAACATACGTTTTTATGCTGTTTGCTTTCTTTTGGACAGGCTTTTTCCAAGCATTTTTTCAGTATGTACAGAAATCTGGTAGGCTAGAGTATGGTACGTGCCTCTGCTGTCTTCATTTCCCTCTTGTTTTTGTCTTAATCAAGCCATTTCCATGGGTCCCTGTTCCAGCTAACACAACCTGCTGTAGCACAAGCTGGGGAAGCCAGGTTCAATGAGTCAGTAAAACATGCACTTGGAAGGAAGCAGGCAAAAATCCCACATAGCGAGGGCTTACATTTTTTATGAATTCCGCTGTAAGAGTCAGAGGTCCTGGGACTTCTGGAATGAGGTTAATGCAGGCACTAAGCAAGGCAGTGGGAAGACACAGGCGCTGGAATCACTCTCTGAAACGGTGCTTTCTAAATTATTGTCTTTGCTATGAACATAAAGAATCTCTGGTTAGAGAGAGGCCAGTTTGCACAACATACCTGCAGCTTTTATGCCTGTTTAAACGTCATTTGGCTGTTTGGAGCCAACTGTAAATGTATTCTTTTCAGTACATCCCCTGGCAATGCGCGGGGAGCATCCTGTCCTTTCTGTGTGTCAGACTGTCTCCTTACATGTCCTATATTGACCTAGATTACTTCGCGTGAGGCCCATATCTAAACCCGATCCTTACGTCTCTTCCATGGCTGCATGACAAGCGTAGTGCTTTCAGGGCATGCTGTACCATGCCAGCAGTCCACCGAGGGATGGGTTAGGGACTGCCGAGGGATGCTTAGCTGAGCATCTTTCTACGAGGTGTTTTCTGACTTCAGTGGCGTTGTGCTGTTGTGCCAGCTGAGAACACAGTCTGTGGAATTCAGGGATGTACAGAGATTTAAGTAAGAATCAGAGTATTGTTGGGAAATACATACCATTTAAAACTGTCCATGGCATTCAGGGTGAAAAACAAAAATTCGTGGAACACAGTGAGACCTTAACCTGGCAGCAGGACCCTTTGCCTGCAGGGGAAATGTTTTTTCAGTTTGCATCTTCTAACAGAGATTTGGGTTATTTTCTCCTCTCCTCTGACTGAACAACGAGAGAGTAAGTTCATTTATTATGGCACAGATAGGCTTATAATGCAAAGTCTGTCCAAAAATTAGGTCTGAGTGTTTACGATTGATTAATCCAAATCCTTTATAAAAATGTGTGAACTGTTGATTAAACTGGGAATAGGATCATTGTGATTTTGCGTGCGGTGAGGACAAGATTAGTGAGTAACTTTACTTTTCTGCAAAACCTTATGAAATATAATAATAAAAAAGACACTGTTTCTCTATTTTTTCTGGATTCTCCTTAAACTGAATTAATACCTCCACTGGAAAGTTGGGGTAGAATCTTAAAACCTCTGTAGCCTGCTGAAGCCAAACCCTTCACTATCATTATCAATAGGTACGCAGAATAGTTGTACAAAATCTTGTGAAATTGCTGTTAAGTTGCTCCCAATTTCCTTCGTACCTTCTCTGCACGTTTTCCACGAGGAGCGGTGTGAAAGCTGCAGTAGTGCTAGCCCCTGCCGCCACCACTGCTGTCAAAGTTCATTAGTGCAGTTGAGCACACTCATAAATGTCTGAGTTCTTCCCATATTTAGAGCCCTCTAGCCAGCAAATCTTTCCTTCTGCTCTCCCCGTTTCAAGGAAAAAAACTGATGGTCAGGGTTTGAGGTGGACACCTGAGGTTTAATTTTAATACCGTGGCCTGATATCATCCAGAGCCGTAAGGGATAACAAGGGTGTGTGGGAGACAGTACCATCACTGCCTTAAATGATTTGCTCCTTGCCCTTTCCTGTTAAGTTTGCCAGGCCGTGTTTTGTGATTATAAGCTGGGATTTCTTAAATTTGTTTTCTCCTTAATAGATGAAGGTGAGTGAATGCTGTTTCTCACTTTTTGCTCACTCTTTCTTCGCAGATGTCTTTATTCTGGGGCTGGCTGGGACTGCTGCGGAGGTATTACCCAGGCGGTTGCCCCGGCATTAGATTTGCCTCTCTCTATGGCAGCATGGGGCTGTATTGCATATAGCTCCCTCCCAGCAAGTCCCAGTGAGTCACCATACTGCTTGCTGGGCTGTCTGATGGGAGCAGGCTGCTCTGTCCGTGGCCACCCTGGCCATGGAGCTTCTCCCCATCTGCACCTTTCCCTTCGCCTGCTCTGCCCCAAACTTTCATACTTCTTTCTTTTTTTAATATATCGTTTCAACTTTGCCATCAGGTAGGTCCTTCATTCATTGCTGTCTCTGTCAGTGGTTCCTGCAGTAATAATTGCAGCATTTTTTTCTAAAATTTTTTTCTAAACTTCACTTTTTTTTTTTTTTTAAATGGAAATGACTGCTGAAAGTAAACACAGCTTGCAACGTGCAGACTTATTGGGCCAGCATGAATTTCCTTAATAAGCTGGGGTATGCAACTGTGTGTGCGCGCGCACGCGTGTGGTTTTTTCCCCCTTAAACCTTGGAATAAGAGTGCTGTCTCTTTAAATCCTAACTCAAACTTTACTGGCGATTTTACAGAGCCTGGTTTCATTTATAGTGGAGCCAGACTTGCTGTGTGAGAGCCGTCCGCATGCTGGAATTAGTCTTAAGCTCGCTTCTGTGGCGTTGCCAAATTCCATGTTTGTGTTTTATTTAGAATTCTTTTCACGGCCAGTCGAATCTGTTCAGGCACACATAGGCAGTGTTGCGCCCCATGGAGAAAATAAGCAAGTTTGCGTTTTCTTTGGCATAGGCCATGGCCACAAAAGACTGCGGTCTAAAAAAACATTTTTTAAAAGCTATTTTAACCCATAACAGATGTATAAAGTAGGCACACGCATGCCAGCTTCCTTAGTTTTAATTAAAAAATAATTACGGCTTTAATGGGATGCTAGTGACAAATTTGGATGAATGGTGGGTGACATTATCTCAAGGCTTGCTTCAACTTATAAATTAGTGCATTTCTCTTGGCCAGTGGTACAGATGAAATTAAATGAAGGAACAGATTAATATTTCTTAAAGTTACATTGAACCAAATGAAAAATCAAATCACATAAAAACCCAAGACCCCTTCCTCCCTCTCTCGCTCAGATTCCCGTTTGCATGAGATCACAGAACATGGAGGGAAGGTTATTTTTGCTGGCTGATAAACAATCTGGCCAACGATAAACTGGGCTTAGCTTTGCAAGGGCAAGGTACCTGTCCCTTTCGTAATTTCACATCGGTAGCCACATCGCCAAATTATTGTGATTAATGTCAGCAGGCGCTTCTATTTATAACCACATCTAACTAGCTAACACAGTACCTCTGAGCCAGGAAATCTTAAATATAAAACCATCCCTACGTGCCGCATGTGGCAGTGGTTCTCCCTCCATACCTTGGCTAACTGGTTGCCTTTTGGGCTTCAATGCCGACCGTGATTCTTCACATCTTTAGGCTATTTTCAATTTGGGGCTTTTAAGGCTCACCAGAACTGGGCTAGATGCACAGGCTTGCACAGGTAACAACAGTTTATATTTATGAAGAAATAAACAAAGCAGTAATAAACATGTAATGAGCTAACCCCAGATGGTATCTCTGCTGTTATTACAGTCAGGTGTATGCGGAGCTGGTGAAGGGAAAGGGAAGGATCAGCATGGGAGGCTGTGGATATCGAAGGAGAGGTCTGACGGGTTCACTGGAAAAACGGTCTTCCTCCTTCCCATGCAAGCCTCCATCCCACCCATGGACACCCTGAATAGGTGCTGAGAGGAGGGGTGATAAAGCAGTGCTGCATGGCGTGCAGCAGAACCCCATTTCCTCTGGACCTGTTCGTTCCTCCCGGGGGCTTTCCAGCAGCAAAGGCAGCCCGGCACGGGATGGGGCTTTCTGGAGGGGAGCAGACGATCAGCTTCATGATCTATGGCACAGGCAGATGAGGATCATTTATGTGTGGACGGCCAAACCCTGCTTGCCATTCTCGGACGTATTCTTTCATGAAACTTCTCATCTGCTTAACATTTAGCCCCCCTTATAAAAAAACCCTGAAATGCTGCTGATACATGTAATCTAGATGGTGAGAGCTCTTCTTCACTTAGGCATTTTGCCAGTTTTCTGTAACAAACACATTACGTTGTTTCCTCATTAAAAAATAAAAGCAATTTTTTGAAAAAGCGATTGAAGGAAAGATAGAGAGAGCAAATATCAGGTGTTTGGTGAATACCTGCCCACCTCCCCCCGGACCAGTCCAGACTTGTGTTGTGATCTACAGATGTTTTGCTACTCATTTCCACACAAATGTGGCAGTGTCCCCCACCTTGCTTGCTGAAAGGTCTGCCATGTTAAGCCGAGGAAACCCAGCAAGAAGAAGCTGCTCTGCTCGGTTTGAGCTAGTCTGGAGAATTTGAGCTCCTCATGGTGATCCGCTTGATCCCTCGGGGAGAGCAGTGTCTCTCCTCGTGTGCCGTGTGTGCTTTACCAGAAGCTGAACCAAGTCAGACTCTCCAAAGATACGATTCTTAGGCTTTGCTTAACTGCAGGGAAAGAGAGAGAGATTTTCCTTTGTCGATTGAATGAGGATTTCTGTGGTAACACTTCCCTGAGCTTGAATTCCTCATGAGTGAAAATGAAGTTCCAGCATTAAAAACATGAGTCACGCAGTGCAGATGAGAGTCATTTTTGCATTCCTGGAATTTTTGGAAGGGAAACATTACATTCACGTTAATCCTTTCAGTTATAACTTATTGCTAAAATAATCCATGAGGCATTCTGCAGTAGAGCCCTCTGCTATTTGGTTACAGTTGAGGCTTTGAAAATAGCACCTGAAATCTTTTAGGCTCCTGCGTGTCAGTATCTTAATTTTCTTCTTCTGTTGCTGCACGCAGGATGGTCTGGTGTCTTTTTTATTTACTCCTTAGGATTTTTTTTGTTTAATAAATAAGGCTAATTTGATTTGTTCTGATCTGTCTCAAGTATCTAATTGCTGCTGTAGAGAATGATTAATGTCCAGTTGAAAGGATTCCACATCTATAAATGAGAATTGAAAGCAGATGTTAGTTTGATGAACGTGTGCTGCCCATTCCTTGTCTGCACTGGCTCAGAGAGCAGGCTGCTGAGATATCGCTATCTATCAAAAGAGAGATGTTAGATGCCAAATACAGTTCAGAGTCACACACCTATCATGAGCTGAGCGAACAGTTAACAAATAACGTATCCCAGGTAGTTTTTTTTTCTCTGCTTGTGAAATATCTATACATGAGACAGCGTTATCCTCAAATTGTCAGAAATACTTGACAAACTCCGGTTCAGGAGAACGCACTGTGAATTGATTACAACCAGGAGTTTGTGTCTCCGTTTTTACTCACAGTCGTGTTGGTATGTTGTCCAAGGGCAGGTAAGTTCAGTTTCCAGTGCTATTGCATGCGCAGTGCTGATTCTGCAGTTAATTCAACCCCTAAAAAAAAAAAAAAAAGAAGCTGATACTGTTCTCTTTTCTATTTGTGAACTGGCTAGGTGCTCAAGCATTTCTGGCAAGCCAGGCGAATTGCTAGCGAGTTCGCTAGCTTGAGTTCATGCAGATCTATGGAGAGCAGACAGTAAAAGGAGCAAAAGACTGAATTGCCTGGGCACAAGATCAGTTTTTGGAGCGTCCAGCCAACTTTGACGTACACCTGCACACAATAAGCGCAACAGCTTTTTAGATAAAAGCAGGTACGAACAGGATTTTTTACGTGGGCTCTCCAGTTTAGTAATGCATGATGCTTTACAGTGCTTGCACAAGCGGTGCTCTCTTGGCCGTTGGAGTACGCCTTCCCAGCCAGTGTGTAACAGCAGGTTAGCAGCCACTGCGTGTCAGAGTGGAGGAGGAGAAATTTTGGCCAAGGGCAGGCATTTCTGATAATGGCAGCAGGATTGTCAGTGTTTCCAATAACCAGAGAGCGCTTGCTTTTTAAAGGCTTTTTTAAAATTCTTTCCTGGTCTCTTTAAATGTTTGCCAGTATTACTGTGAACAATACAGAAAAAATAGTTAACCTACCAGATTTAGTCACCTTGCTTCTTTTTGTGAAATGGCCTTTGCATTTTTATTTTTTATGAAATCATCATTCAGATAATACCAAGACTAGACAACGATTTCACAGATGGACAGACGGAGCTGTAAAGACCAACACAAGCCTTCCTTGCTGTCTATAAATCAGGCTGCTTTGGGATACATGTGTATGACAGGAGAGAGAGAGGAGAGGAGATGGACAATGAAAGGGACAGAGAGAGGACTTGGAGTCATGGTATCCCAGAGCTCTGGCTACATCAGCTTCTGTACTGTGGCCATGTAAAAATTACAGCAGAGAAGAGTACTTCCAGTGGGACCTCCTGTTCCCCTGGTACCTGAATAGGACTCTACATACAGCAGGCAGCGGAGAACAGAGGAGAGACTGGTTTTATATTTAGCTGACTTTTCCATTTGCGTTGTAACTATAATGCTATTAATTTAAAACAGAATTATTTCTTAAAATCTTTGGGTTTTGTTTCATAGACAGTACTGAACTGAGCAGCGAGACTTTTTCAATTCAAGTAACTACACTTTACTGGGGTAAAACCTGGCCTTTTAGATTGTTTCTGATGATTTTTCCTGACCCGTATCTACCTGACTGTGCTATAATGTCAACAGTTCCCAACTGATACACCTCACAAAGTGACCGGAAATCTGAAAGTTGACCAAAATAAAGTAAACGGTAGCTCTCTCTCCATATCAGGTCGTACTTTCAAGTTATTACAAACCAAAACCTGCTTTTTGCCTTCCTTTACTTCTCTTACTTTCTCTACTCTCTTTTTAGCTTTCTTTTCTTATAGGGAAGAAATGTAATTGATGCAAATACAACTATCCTAAATTAAACCGGTGAGAGACTCATGTGGCTGATACCATTACTGGTCAGTCTGTCGTGCGTGGTAAACTTCATTTCTGTGGAGGAGCCAGGCCTGAAGTCGAGAGATGGGGCACAGCGTACAGTGCAGTCAGCAAAATATGTTGCAGTTTCTCTTGGTGTAGTCTCCTGACTACATCCTTACGTGGGGTAGGAGAAAACGTCCTTGAGAAAATGTGTAAAGAAAGCTATCCTTTGTAACATGGTGGCTTTCCTCATGGCAATGAACCCAGCCTGCCGAATGAGCTGCGAATGTGTAATTTTTGCAGGACAGGGCTTGTCCGCAGTATTTTATTGTTTCTGGAAGTGGTCACTTGAGCAAGTACACATGTGCCATGAGTCAGTATTGGTTTGCTCTGGCTGCTTCTTAGCAGGTTTTCCTATGAATAAAGGTGTGCCTGGCCCTGAGCAAATTGTGGAACTCCTTCGTGT
Source organism: Burhinus oedicnemus (assembly GCA_008921705.1). Taxonomy (NCBI): domain Eukaryota; kingdom Metazoa; phylum Chordata; class Aves; order Charadriiformes; family Burhinidae; genus Burhinus; species Burhinus oedicnemus. Next base: position 232,902 of record VFFE01007008.1, read on the forward strand.
TGGCAGGAGGAAGGCGTTGGGAACTTCACGTGGAGCACATAGCTCAACGCACATCAGAGGCTCAGAATCGGGAATCTCATGTTGGCCCTGCATGGGCAGATACTCTGTTGACCTTACACAACTGAGGCTGTAAGTTTTAATCACGCGTCTAAAATCAAAGGAGAACACCGCACAGGGAGTGTACCTTGGAAAAGGCAACTTTAGGAGACCAGCAACAGGCTGTCTTTACAACAGGGAGAAAATAAACCATTCCTGTCCAGAGGTCCCCAATGATATCAATGAAAGGACCCTGTGTCTGGCTAAAAAAGGAAAATCCATGTTGAAAAATTGCGAGTGGATTTGAGAATTTGCTATATGCTTTTATTGCTATCTGGTGAAAAGTATTCATAAGAGAAGGAGATTCTTGTATCTCATGTCCTATTCCCTACAGTTTGAGAAATCTAAATCCAAGCCTTTTTTCTCCATTGAATTTTCCCCGTGATCTTGGAAAAATCCCTTAATTTCACCATGGAAAGTCTCCCATGAGTTCAGTAAGGAATTCCAACTCTTCACTCTCTGATGGGAGTATTATGAGGATAAAGATGTGGAAGTATCTGAGGTGCTCAAATATTAAAATAATAAAAAGCTGCAGTAGTATGTAAAATGAATGAGAATAATTTAGGCTAGTTTTTGAGTAATTGCTTGTTCTGGGTTTTATTGGATGTGATGGAAATGAGTCTGAGGGCCATTGATGGTGATTGATGTTTGTCCAACTGTTACTGTGTTTAAAATACTCACAAGCGTATAAGAGGTACTGCTGTTACTCCTCTCTGTGAAAACGGTGGATCAAATTGTGCTCTCAGGTACAGCAGCTCAAGACCATTGCAAATTAAGCCATTGGAAATCAATGGGGTTGCACATTTGTAACTGAGATCAGAATTTGGCTTGGCCTTGCATGGTGCTCTGAGTGTTAATTCTTGCATCTAAACCTGGAAGAAATGGCTTTTTTATTACAGCAGTGCTTGAAGAGACCCCAGGAAAGTAAGGTGTAAATATTAGAGGCTGCCAACAGCTAGTGGCAGTTTCGGCCTAATAAACTGGAAGTAAATAACTTGGTGATTAGCTGGAATTGGCAGGCCACTCGAACACAGCGCTGACTGGGTACATGATTTTTCCCTGTTCACGCCTTAATACTATATAACAGCACGGATAGATGCCTGGAAGATATATGAGCCTCAGCAGAACTTGTTCTGAATCTACCTTCACACTTCTATTTGTGAATAATCTTAATGTTAATAACAACAACAACAACAATATGTACTTAACTAGAACTCCTTTCATCCCAAGGAGCCCAGAGCACTTCTAATTTGAAGAGTGAGCAAACAATAAACAATAAAATACGAGTCATTACAGCAAGGATAGTTTTGCTGCTCAAATGCCAAACTGGGAAGCCAGTGGAAGTTGGGGTTTCTTGCTGCTACCCCCACCACAGTCCCTCTGTGAAACTGGCCAACTCCCTTTCCCCCCCACAGTGTGTCTCTTTAGTGGGTACATGGAAAGGCTAGTAACATGTGAGGCTTAATCTCGGGCAAACAGGTATGCGGATAAAGCAAGCAGTGCAAGAACCTAAACAGGATTATTGTGAACAGATTTATATGTTCAGAGAAATTCAACCCTTGGAGATCCACTCTAGGAAGGAATATGATCAAATAGTGAGGGAACAAATGAACTCTTTCAGGGCAGGACGTAGATGAAGTCCGTGGGAGTTATCAGAAAAATAAATTGCTATCGATCAGTGAGCATTAGATCAGACTTCTTGCTCCCTGACTGCCATTAAGTTGTATTTCAGGAGACAACAGGGCATTTTGGCAAGGGTAGTAAGAGAAAGTTTGGCACAGTCAACTCATTTTGCCATTGCCATGCTCCCGTCTTACTTCTCTCTCTTCTTATGCCTGTGTACCGTGGGTAGCAAGAGAAGATTCTGGTTCAGTTGTCATTTGCTGCCTTTCTGAGTCCCACTTTAAGCTCTAATACACAACCTTGCTTGAACATTGTGTTGTTCCTCTGGATGACTTGACTTTTTCCTTTGCAGCGATGAGGTCCCTGCAGCAAGGAGGAATTCCCCGCTCCTATGTAATAAAATGACCAGACTGGGCTGGCATTGTGTTCCCAAAGAGAAAAGGATATAAAATACTCACACAGTGCCAGGCTCCCTGACAGAATTAATACTTCACAGTATTGTGTCACTCCTTCTGCAGTCTCTGCTTTTCAGTTACCCATCCCTCTTAGTCATTTCATTAGTCATTATTTTTGGCAATGGGTGTAGTGATCTGGTTTGATTGGAAAGCACCAGGGTACAGTGGTCAGGCTTGTTACTTATGAATAGTGGCCATCACGTTGACATGTAGAGTCCTAAGAATTTAAGCTGTGTAGGGGTCAGGGAGCATAGTGTTTCTTGACTCTGCTCTCTGAAGTGTAGTCGTGTGGTGGTTTAGAAATGGAGCGATAATCCTTAAAAATGCTGCGACTTGCCTGAGATTGTGTAGCATAGTTCATCTTTGTGGTTTCTCCTGATCAGCCCTCACAGGCGAGTATGACCATTTTACAAGCAGGAAAAAAAAAAGGGCTTGGGCACAGACTTGGTTAGTAAGCTCCCAGTCTCTAGAAATCTGGTCTGGTCACGTCGCTACATGAACAACAGGCATAAAGCGAATGTACAGTTGAAAGTGATTTGCTTTGGGTTTGGATTAGGCCCATAATCCAGGTCAGCAGTTATCAAGTTATCTTGCAGAGATAAGAGTATTTTGGCCCAAGGTAGTCAGAATTGAAATGTATGACAAAAGTACATTAAAAATTTCTACTTAGGAAGGCTAAAACATATGCATGGAGATACTGGAGGATTTCTGGTGAAATCATGGGATCTGCTAAGCTTTTAACTTTTACTGCAACTGAGAACAGGCCAAATGAATTAAAAAAAAGAGGGGACCTGAAAGACTTAAATAGAACTAATTTTATCTCGTTGAGATTAAGTACTTGATACCTGGAGCCCGCTAGGAGAGCAAACCAGGGTTGGCTCTACAGTGTGAATCTCTGGGTTTTGAAGAAGCCAAGAATCCAGAATGGCTGCTTTATGTGGGATTTCTTCATTTCTTCAACCTCTTGGGCGAAAGTCAGAGCTGTGTGAAGGTAGGTGTGCGTGGTATTTTGCAAGCAGACACGAGCTTGTTCTGCCCATGCTTCAAGCCAACTGGACACAAGCCAGCCCTGCAGCGGAAGCCGTACAGCTGTGCGAGTGAGGATGGTGAGCCCCAGCCCCGTCCCTCTGCAGGGCTTGTTAGCTCGGGTTTGGGGTTGTACTAACCACAGCTACATGTCCTCTGCATTGGTGCTGGCTTGCGTCTGGCCAGGTTGGAGTGCAGGCAGGGTGAGCCTTTGTCAGCCTGCCAAATACCATGTAGACATACCCTTCCTCACCCTAGGTAGCAGTTTCTCAGGCACTTAATTTTCATTGAAGTCAGCATGAGCAAACGTTAGTCATCTTGAGTAACGGTTGCCAAAGGAGGTCCTTTGTGTAACGCATAGATTTAGCAATCTAGGCATTGACTTTGCATTACTAATGTTTGGCCTGCTTTCTCCCAGGCCTTTCCCCTGTCTTGGTCACTGTCAATCCCCTTTCCTGCTAGCTGCTCTAGTCCATAATTGCATCTGACTGCTGTGATACAGTTGTCAGCCCTGGAGAAGTCTCTAGACTTTATCACTACCCTCCCTCAGGCAATGCAGTTTGCCACCAGCCCTGAGAAGCTGGTTTGGAGTCTCTTGAAATTGTTGAGATCTCGATAGTGCATTATGGTGATATTGCACTTTCTCTTCACCTTGAAGAAGGGAGTGGCAATCCAGCCATAAGAGAAGGAGTGACTTCAGCAAGTGGTGTTTCTTCCCTAGGGAGTGTAATAAAGGCTTCACCCTAGAGGGTACAAACTATGCTTCACAGGGTAAAACAAAAAGAGTCAAAAAGAAGTTAGCGTTGGCTCGTGTTTCCAAGTTGTCTGAGCTTTGATTGGTTTCTCTAATTCAAGGAATTGTAGCAGTACATTTTATGTTTCCTTTTACTGTCTGTTACTAATACACTAGTATTCCTTCCTACCTGGCTTCCAGCTGAGGAAACTTGAACTTCATAGTGATATAAAAGCTTGAAATTGCCCAGAAAAATTCAGCTTCCTTCACTTTTTCAGGTGCTAGCACTGGTGTTCTGAAAAAACCCCCACATGATCTAGGTGTGAAACTGGCCTGTTCAACCCACTAGAAACTTCTTGTTGACTTCTGTCGGGTTTCTCCTAAGGATTTGTATCCTAAGAATTGAGAAGAATAACAAATGTTCACTTTGCATCGATTATTAAAGTTTCAAATTGTGTTTTTCTTCCTACTGGAATGAAACCCAAACTTAAAAGATTTCTGAGAAATGGAAGTGTGTGTTCAGTTTTTTAGGCAAAGCCACGATATTTTGGTTCAAACCCAATGGCTTCTGGGTCAGTATCAATGTTGTTTCAGCATCTTTCTCCCAGATCATTTGCTGTCTGACAAAAGGAGTTGAATATGGGTCTGATGACTACCAGGGGAGGTCCCTGACCACTAGGCAACTCCCTTTCTCTCTCTTGCACAGTCTTTCTGATGAAATTTCACTGAAACTCAGCTCCTAACACAGGTAATCTTAACTGTCAAGAATCTTTGGTAAAAGGGTTCTGAGCAGCTGTAGTCCACAGTCTTCAAACTTGTTTTAACTTTAATCACGTAAGTCAAATCTGTAAGATGGGATCTGTGGTGTCCTGTGAAAAGGAATGGACTTTATGCATTGATTACATTACTCGGCTGCTACAGTTGTCCTCCAAGAGCTTTTTTAATGTGATAGACATAAGAAAAGCTTTCCAGTTGTCTCTTCCACGCCCTGTGTATCCCGGCTAGATTCCAAATAGGATCTGAAAGTCCAGACATGGGTCACTCAGCCCTGGGGTGTTACAGGTGCCCTCTTAGATCTGGGAGGAAAGCAGTGGAAACATATCTTGTAGAGTGGATGCACTTCACAATTGGAGAGATGTAACCTAATTTGTCAGCTATCACAAAACACTCACTTCATTTCCATTGCTACGGTTTTGGCTAGAACTGTTCAGGCCCTGCAGGGTTCAGTTCACAAGGTTGTATGTGAACTGAACCCTCCTCTCAGGCTGAGGAGGGGTGGGTGGAGAATCAAACCTTTCAAGTTTGCTTAGAGGGATAAGTTTGAGAAATTCACACCTTCAGAACTCCTCATCCTCTTCCTCTACTCACATGTGCACTGAGCGCTTTAGTACTCCTTACTCAGGACTTCATAGTGATCCTGGTAATACTTTCTCTCTATTTGCATTTCTGGCTTTCTCTGCTGAGTCACCCAAAGCGCCATAGAGTGCTTTCCTCTCCTTTGGGGCTCTAGGTGCTGCCACTAATTCGCTCTTGCATTGTTATAAAGTACGTTCAGGATCTGCTCCGCACTGTAGGTTACCTTGTTGCAGATCTGATCTTCTCTTGGCAATTCACGTGTAGAATCTGTCTCTCCACCCAAGTTCACGAGAAGTGTAGTTTATAATTTGTAGAAAATATGATAGGGATACAGTTCTGCTCAAGCTACTGAGAACAAACACCAATGCAATATTGTGGCTTATTAAGGCTATTTGCAGCAGGATCCACATCCAAGAAAACCCCAACCCAAAATCCAGTAGGCAAAATCATGTTTGTGTTCCACAGCCTTGATGTGGCACGTGCAAGGACTCAGTAGCATTTTTAATTCACAGTTGTGTCCCTATCAGTGTTTTCTTCTTGAACGTCGATATTAATCCCAACTCTGTTTCGGTGTGTTGGCTGTATTCTGTTCTTGCTTACACCCAGCTGATTAACAGGAATTAAATACTTGTAGTGGCAAAACATATTAACGATGAGATAATAAAAGAACAGGATTTTGTGTATGCTCCCAATTACTTTAATGAGTATATATATTTTTACTTTGGCTGTAGAGATGTTTTAATGTGGCTCCTCAACTTGGCACAAAGTAACTCCCTTTCATGCTGCTTCCTGTAGGTGTCCTAAAAAGGAATAATCCAAGCCTGTGAGTGATTTAGCTGCATGGTCCACCTTACTTTTCTCACAGTGACAGTATCATTTCTCTTTTTAAGTGCAGTACAGAACATGTGGCTTTGAACATGTGGATTTTCGTGGAAGACAAACAGATTCCCTTTCCTCTTGACGCTAGAAATAGCAATAGCACTGAGCAGTCAAAATATTTCAGTCTCTCGTTCTAACTGTATTTGAGTGTGCCTGTGTTTCATGTCCTGTTATCATTGCAGGAAAGAATCCCCCATCCTTGATAGCTTTTTTTGGAGCTTTTTGCAAACATGAGAGTGAAGAAGTAAGGGGGAGCTCTTCCACAACAAATATCACTGCATGCTCTGGGATCTTTTGGAAACAAACCTTTTTTTTTTTAAATTTATCTTCCAACAGTCCTTATTATTAAGATATTCATTCTTATAAAGGGATGTTAAATAATTAAGCCTGTGGAAGGGGCAACATCAACAAATGCTGGAATATATTTAAATAATGAAGAACATCTTTAATTTGTACATGTAAAATAATTGTGGGCCGATGGCAGGTTAAGCATTCATATTTATTAAAATGTACTTGCCTCTCCTTTAGAGCAGGAAGGTTGTCGTTTCCTATACTCTCCCTCAGCCTGAGCCACTTCAAGGCTTCCTCCTCTTCAGTCAAAAAGAATCAATTATGCGTTGTGGTTGCTTTCCCCCAAAATACTTTGATTGCCTCATTTTGTTTTAGCTGAGAGCGCTCAAGTCATTCCTCTTTATACAGGAGGGAAGAAGGGTGTAGAAATTACCCAGTCTGTAACCAAATAACCTGGCCTTTAGTGCAGATTCCTAGTGATTCAGAATATTGACAGCAATCAGGAGTCTCAGGCTGTTGAAACTTCCCCTCTAATTGAACTGGGAAAGGTAAACCAGTTTCAGTGCTCTGCACGCTGTAATTGCAATAATTTAATTTAGCTATTTAACCTGTAATTCAGTGGTATTTATTAAAGAGCATAGGAGAAAATGAGGCCATTAGGAGCCAGAGATGAATACATTGAAATGAAAATGAACACTTCTAACTGCTAGTTGACCTTCGTTTTGTAGCAGTTTTTATTAGGCTGGTCACGGTAATTACTGGGACGTGAATCATGGAGAAAAGTGAATAATTCTGTAATGAACATTTTTATTCATTATCTCACATTTTCAGGAACCAGAAAAGTATCATGTAAAAGTATCTCCAATGTTCTCCTTTTGTTTGTTTTTTTCGACAAATAATGGTTTGTGGACAATAGCCCGGTGCAAAACATCACTCCACTGTGAGAATTCATGTCACGCTGAATTGATGGGCCCGCGGTGCTCCGCATGCAGCGTGCAGGGCTGCGGAGCGTGCTCGGGGAGACTGAGCAGTTTGTTAATCGAGCAGGAATCATAATAGCAGACATAGGACATGCTGGTCACCTGTGTTCAAACTTAGGAGGGCACATTTGGGGACAAAAGCCGAGGTACTGAAAGTTTCAAGTTGGTCATGCTGGGCCCTCTGGGCTCAAGTCCTTTCACCCTGTCAAGGGACAGTTTGTTTGCAAATATAGGTCTTCCTGAAGATCAGTGAGCTGTTTTGGGGAGCAAAGTCAGCATCTGTGGAGGCTTTCAAATGGTTATCGTAAGAGAAGAGTGAGGTCTTTCCCAACACCACTGTGCGAGCAGTAGAGTGTCCTCCATTCCTCTCCCCCTTCATCTCACATCAGCATTTCCAACGTCAGCCTAGCTCTGGAGCGCATGACCTGCATCCCTGGGGTTTGCTCCAGAGGAGAAAGGGTGGAGGGAGCAGGAGTGGGTGGGCTCTGCCTCTTGCGGGGGACTGCTCAGGGACACTGGGGAGCCGGGGAGGAGATCACCGCCCTGTGAGGAGGTGGGACCCCACGCGCTGCCCTGCACCGGTGCGAGTCCCGCGTAGCAGGGTCTGCCGGGCATCCTGCCACCGCAACCCTTCCGGCCATGTTGTTTCATTAAATCTGCTCCTTTGCTGCAGCAAATTGTTCGGGGTTAGTGTCTTGGCAAGGAGGAGAACGGGCAGTGTTTTGGCAGTTGCGCTGTGATTGATATTCTGTTCGCAGCTCTTGAACACTCTGATCGTTCTTTTTACCACTCTTGTTTTCTTACTAGTGTTATTAAACCAGCCAGACTCTACAGGGACCTGGCCTCCTGCACTCCCATAGTTCATGGGATCTGCAGGGGTTTTTCTTTTGGTTTTGTGGTCTTTTTTTTTTTTTAATAATTTTTTTTAGTCCTTCTGTTTTTTTTTTAATCACCACCCAATACAATGAGATGTAAATTCAGTGAGAGCAGTGCAATGGGGAGGGTTACTGCCCAGATCCCTCCAGCATATCTGCACTATCCATGGCCACAGTAATTCTAACATGGATGAAGAGAGTGAATTTATTGATTGTAATTATTCACCCTGAAGAGGATGCTAATAGTTCCAGGTTTGAAGCTCTCCATGTTGGAGATGATCTTTGCTAGACATTATTTTCGCTACTTAAAAGTGCCCAGTAAACCTACACTAAGCAGCAGTGATGAAAAACTCCAACTGCACTAACCTCTTAATTTCCCGAAGTGTGTGTTTTCTTACTTGAAGCTCTTTGATTTTCAGCCTGACTTTGAAAAGGAACATCGGTCTCATTTAGCTTTAAACTTTCCCAGGGATGCATATTCCCAAGATAGTTTTCCTAATTTCCTTCACTGTTTTCACTTTAAGGCACATCTCAGTCCTGCTGGCAGATCTCTCACTGGGGCTAACATTGACTTGAGGTTTTGTATTCAAATGGCTGGGGCTATATTCTGTGGGTTTAAGGTGGTAAAAACCAAATGGAGTGGTAAGTGGTAAGGTGTGAATACTTTCAACATTCAGCTGGGGTCAGAAATTGGATGTAACTTAAAAGCTGAGTTTGGAGGAGTGTGCTTATGGCAAGGCACCAAGGAGCTGGACTGAAGAAGGGGTAGGGTATGTGATATTTTCCAGTTGACTGATTTTCCTGCCATATCCCCTTACCTGCATTCTACCTCTTACTACGCAGCCTAGAACGCCAGCCTGGCAAAGATGCCACTGTTTACACCAATTTTCTCTATCTGATACTGATATAACCTCTGCCTCACCGAAGAGTATAACGTGAATGCTTCCTGGGGATTGGAAAGCACTCACCCCTCTTTGGAATTTGGCAGCGTGATCTCAGGGTGGCTTGCCAAGTCCTTTGTGGGGGGTTTAGTTACCTATGACTAGTTTTCTTTAGGATACTGCCACGTTCTTCTGGGCCCCTGTTGCTAAATGGAGATGTACAAATGCATGTCTGACCACCCCCATTCAGGGATCAGCTAGAAAACTTAATCTTGGGTCAACCGAATAGGATCGAGTTTTATTACTAATAGTTTTCATCTGTGGTGGCTAGTTAATAATTATGGATGATATGGGAATGCTGACTCAATATTGCCAGGATACCCAAGGATTTGAGAAGGCTTAATACAGCTCAGAGTTTAAAAACAATTAGCAGATTCTGGGCTGCATTTCTTTTCAAGACATTTATTTGCCTTGTTTATTCAAATGGATAGAACTGAATGTCCTTACTATAGACATTCTCTTTGCAATGCAAGAGTTAAAAATCCTTGCTGTATATTTTTCTACATCTACATCAAAGGTACTGGAGTTGTGAGAGTTACTGACATACCTGTACAAATAGACATAACATCCAATATACTTCTTTTATATTAAATATATATTTTAGAAACACACATGTATCCACTTGGATATGTGGATAGGCAATAAACATGATTTTACCATTAAATTTTTGTTTGGAAACAAATGCCAGCCTGTGATAATGGTATACTTTTTCTAGCATAGGATCTTTTTAAGCCATAGACTCTGCCACTGGGGACTGTACTGTGAGATAATTGACCTCCACGTGAGTTATGTGTCCTGAGTCTAAAGCAAGGGTGCACGTGGTGGCATCAAAATCAATTATCTCACAATCCATCCCTCAGTGGAAAGGGCTTCTGCAGTTAGAATAGGCCCACAAAAAAAGATTTAGGTATTTTAAAATGTTATCATTGAGTTAATTCTTATAAATAATGTTATTGCATTATGCAAAGAAATAGAATAATGGTGGTGGATTAAACTGTGCTAAGCGTACCTACTGATGGACTCTGTATGAGCACTCACTAGCTGGGGATGAAATCTCATTGGGGTATCGCTGATGGAGTATCACCAAGGCTGTATTAACTAGGCTGCCTCCATTGCTGCCATGCAGCTGACTGTCAAGTACATGCATCTTCATCTTCATTTCCTCGGTGGTCATCATCCTCTTGCATGTGTCAGGGAGCAGCAGAAGTAATGGACAGAGCTGCTAAGCTCCAAGGACAAAATTCTACCTCCTCCAACCCTTGCAAACCCTTGCTAGGGTAAAGCTATTTGGAGAGAGCAAAGGTATTTAACTCAGAAAATAGGGATGGCATCTCCAGTCAGAGCCTGATCACCCAAATGATCATAGCTAAACTATCATGTACTGGAACTTTGAAAGTCTTCAATTGCCCAGTTGCTTGGTTACAGGATCATTTGTCATCTATTCTGGTAGCAGGGTGAGAGGTGGGGGAACTGGAGGGAAGGGGGGAGAAGATGACATGTGCTGTTGAAAATGCAATGAGCACATTCGATCATATCTAATTCCCATTTATATTACTGTGGACATCCCTACTGCCCAGCTGCCCTCTCAAAGACTCAGAGCTATGGGATTTTTTGATGCATGAATGAAGACTGGGAAGAGGGCCAGCTTGCTGCTCATAGGCTTCTTCATCATTTATTACCTTCTAGTTTTAATTGTTTCCCTGCTTCTCTTGAGATATTTATCTAGGAGGAATTGTACTATGCAATGCAGACACGCGAGGTGGCAACTGAAGATTGCTTGTTAGCTCAGTGCACTGTACAATAGATGGCTCTTAATAAAATAGAGAAGACTATTTACATTAATAGAAGAGGCCCATTTGTAAACCTTTTATTACTTAAGTGCACAAGTTGGACTGCTGTTTGTCCATTATAAAGGTGTGGGTTATATAATAATCACCACATAACTGCATTGTCTGTATCCTTGTAGTAATGAAAATCAGATCTCTCCGTATGCCACTCTGTTATACCCTATTGTGTTGGCAGGGCTACATTTATCTCCGGTAAAAGGCTCTGGTAGATTTACAATAGGGCAAAATTTGGTCTGCTTAGTTTCCGACTGGTACTTCAGCAGTGGAAAAATTAAACAGAAGCCACCAGAAGAGAGCTTGATGATAGGAGGTAAAACAAAGGGGAAGCTGGCAAATGAGGGAAGGATAATTACTGAGGAAAAGATAGGAATGGAGTCTGCGTATCACAGAGTGAGATTTGAAGGGAGGAATTCAGGTCTCTAGTTCCCTGTAGCTTCAATGGAGCTTCATAGTCCTTTTCTGTAGGCAGCTTTCAGATGTCACCCTCGCTGCCATTTGGATTTCCTTGTCAGAGCCCGGTGGCTTTGTTGCAGGCTGTACCTCTGTTTACCTTTCATGGTCCCCATGCCCCTTCCCAGCTTTGCCCCGTCCTGCTGAAATTGTGCGTGCCGTGGCCACAGCCCTTCCTCTTTGCAGAGCTGGCGATGGCTGTGAGGGGGGCAGCGCATGGCCGAGGTGCAGAGGAACTTCGCATACAGTCAGCCTCCAGCTCCAAAACCTGACACAAACACATTGGTGTACCCAGGGGAGGGGGAACTGGCAGTGAGGAGCCATGTGAAATACGGCTCCAGCCTTCGCCGGTCTGTGCTTTGTGTTTTCAGAGCACCCCACACTGTGCAGGAGATGTGACAAATTGCTCCGAATCTCCGAGGAAGGTCAGGCCCATAGGCTGAAGCAGGAGTGACCACTTTGATTTAAGCCCTCTTTGATTTGAAGAATAAAAAGATGCAAGTCTCTTTTCATGCTTTGAGGGCTAGAGAATTAGGGGAGCTTTCATGCCCCTGTCCCATTTTAGTCTTCAGGAAGGCAAGGTTTTATGCATTACTCCAATTTCTTTTTTCAAACACAAGAGTGCAGTTGAGAACAATTGTGTGTGCATTGGGGCTTGGAAGAATAGAAGGCCACTAGACGTAGGGGATCTTCCTTGGTGGAAGAAGTGGCTCTAGAAACAGACATTTTTGAATCGCTATCTCAAAAATTATATTATTATTTCTCCCCACACTTCAATGACCTTGAGTGTTTATCTCACCGCTTGGGGGAGTGAATAGGGCGGCTCATTTTGTCATCGTGAATGGTCATGTTATTCGCCGAAACAGTCAGGACTTCTCTGTGTGTCTGGTACCTGGCATTCACTGTTAGTTAATTGGGAGAGTATTTGTTGACTTTGATGGGTCTGCTGAGCAGAGTCCATGTTGCCAAGTTCAGTAGACGAAGCATATACACCAGATTTATCCATTCCTCATCCATCTTGACAAAGGGATAAATATTGACTCAAGCGTTCAATCTTCTTTCCCTCCCACCCTCCCCCTCCCAGCAAAACCCAAAGAACATGTTTTATGGATAGAGCCAAATGACCAAGCTTAGATAAAAATACCTTGTGCTTGTAGATATGAAATGGAATCAATTAGTCTGAGTAACAGGTCATCTTGCCTGAGAAAGCACACATCATTAGGTCTAAAAAGATGATAATATGTAATTTATAAATATATATCATATGTATTTCCTAATGAATTAGGAAAAAACCTTTTACCGTCATATATTTTTAATTGTGTATTGAACGTTAAAGTATGTGAATCAGCTTGATTTAAAAATACAAAAGAGCTGAAGTACCCTAATAATAAATCTGTAGGTGTGTGCTGGGAAAGAGACGCAGTTCGCGTGACTGATGAGATATTAACAGTTTTGACCTGATCTCTCGGTGACTGATATTGATAACACTCATTTCTGGAGCACACCGAGGCTCCCATACGGCACAGCCTCCGTTGAGGTTGGAGGGGGTGTGTGCAGCTCACACTGAGTCCGGTGTTTCTAAATGGGGTACTTGGAGCAACCCGATTCATTTTTGTGAATCACGGCTGTAAATTTAGAAAGCAGAAAATGCCTGTTTCGTAATGCTGCCCCGACTCTGGCAATGCGACATTATTTTTGTCATGTACTCTCAAGTGCTCCTCCTCGTCTGAGACGCCGCCGGCTTGGGGCTTCTCTTAAGGATTTGCCGGCCTCAGAGTTAGGAAACGTTTCCCTGATAATCAGCCTACACTGTCACTGGCCCAATTAAATCCCATTACTTCTTGTTATACCCCAGTGGGATCCCCCAAACAATTCCTTGGCATCCTCACTATCTGTCCCCTGTCAGACACTCCTGGATGCTTATCTGGATCCTCCCGCCAAACTCTGGCTGTAAGTCAGCCTGGTTGCTGTCTGCTCTGTGTATGTCTGGGACCCTTCTTTCTGCTTTGCATCCCATATCCCTCAATTGCATTTTTTTGTAAATCTGGCGTGCCATGATGTTTTGGTTAGAAAATAACTTCTCAGTAGAGTTAAGCATCTGCCTGAGATTGATAAAGGCAAAACAGTCCAGACTGAAGGTTGTCAATTAATCCCTCCATCACCCAGCTCCATCTGCCGGTCTCAGGGGTCGTAGAGGAGTGAAGGCTCTTGATCACTGCTTGATCCAGGGACAATCACACCAAGCGGTGGAAAATACCCTTACTTCTCAATTTGTACACTACCATCAGCCTTTGTTATACACGTGGGCCAAATTCAGTCCTCATTTTCACCATCTCAGGGTGTTCTTGAAGTAAGAACCTGATCCACAGCAAGACTAAATGGGAAACTATTTTTCCACAGAATAGTGACCCAAGACTGTGTATAATTTTGTGCACCTTGCTAATAGGAGGATGTTGTCAAAGTGGAGGTAATTCAGAGGAGAAAACCAAAAGTGATTAAAATGTTGGCAGGATTGTTTCATAAAGGAAAATGAAAAGAACTAAAAATATATGAGCAAGTTAAATAAGGAGCAGGTAGAGGGAATATGATTCACAGAATCACAGAATCACAGGGGTTGGAAGGGACCTCTGGAGATCATCTAGTCCAACCCCCCTGCCAGAGCAGGGTCACCTAGAGCAGGTTGCACAGGATGGCGTCCAGGCGGGTTTTGAATGTCTCAAGTAACAAGGAACATTGGGGGTGATTCAGTAGTGTGACACCCCCTCTGGCCCCCCATTTCCAGAAGGTTTGGAGTGAGGCTATGAAGTCCATGAAGCCAGCGGGGCTTCAGGTATCGGCTTGATGCTATGCACCAGGTGCATTTTCAGAATGAGAGCTATACCATGAATAATAGGTAAACTGAACTATGTGTGAAATAAGCATTAGGAAAAAATTCCAAACCATGACTGATTTTCAGTCTGTAGAGTGTTCTTAAGAGGTGGAAAAATGCCAAGTTTCAGCAAAGTACTTATAAACCCATCTCCTAGCATTTGGTAAATATGTCTCCTTTGTTTGAGACATTTAAACCTAGACTAGATGTTAAACCTAGACTAGCAACAGAACAAGAAACTATTCAGTCAATCCAAAATCAAGAGCAAACAAACTAAAAGAAGGATGGTTTGGGATGGAGCTGCCATACCTGCCTCATGCCCAATCCTGATGTTTTCCATCCACTGTTAGTTAGAAGTCAGTCTCCTGTGGAATCGGTAAGGATTTGGCTGAAGTAAGAATTGTGTAAAAGCAGAGAGTGTGATTTTGCTCTCTGTATCACTAGGGAGTACTTTGCAATGGCCTGCTGCTGTGGCACACTCAGGTTGCACTTGGTAGTGCAAGTGTCCCTCTTAAATGCCCCGTGAGTCAGGCAGCAGACCTAAAGCTGATGCAGTTTTTCAGTCTCACCGAACGGAGGTGTGGAACTTACTGCTGCAGGACATTGCAGGAGCTAAAAGTAACAAATGGGTTCAGAAAAGGACTAGGCAAAATCAGGAAGATTTGTTGGGTGGTTAATAAAAATGCTAATCTGGTCTGGATCAACCCCTGGCACTGAAGAACTCTAAATCATTGATTGCTAGGAGCTGGGAGGTCTGGATAGGGTCTAGCTGTGAACTTTTTTCTACCTTGATTCACATGCTCTTTCCCTAAGCTTCTGCTGGTGGCCATGGTTGAAAATGAGGTCCTGCCCGTGGGCACGACCCAGAGGTTTTATGTTCTTATATGAGCAAGAGCAGTAGTGTCTGGCTGATGGGATCTCACTGATTTCACTCTGTCCTGAAAGAGACCTCGAGGTTCCAGCTCAGGATGCCATAATTTCTCTTACAGGCTTCCTGTGTGAAGCCAATGTAGCATTTGGGTCTGGCCTGAACACCCTCTTCCACTAGTTTAGCTAACGGTGTTTTTCAGACAGATAATCCAGAATACTTCAGGGTATAGATTGTTTTAACTGATTGCCACCCCAGTTTAGCTGACCTGTTTTAGCATACCTATATAAATTTGCAGTGAGAAATTTCCTGATATAGCCAGTTTTAAGCTGACAGAAATAGAGGCTACGCTGGGGTTTGCACTGGTTAAAGTGAGTCCTTTTGATTAAACTGGTGCCAAATTCTGTGTGGACAAATCCTCATATTGTAACAAACCCATAGATCCTCCCTCTCCTCTGACAATCATATCAGGCTGGTGAGTCCTGTGGACCCAATCTAATAGAAATGGAATTTTTACCATGCAAATCTTATTACCTAAAGTGCCAATGAAACTAATGGGATTTTGGATAGTAAAAAATACTCTGTATGTGATACATAGTTTGGAATATAAATTCATTGGGGGGGGGGAATGTAAGGAAAAGGAGCTGTTATTGCATGTGGTCCTTTGTGGCTTTGGAGGACCTGTTCCTCTCAACACCCTTCAGCTCCCCCTTGATGTCAGTGGGACCAAAGTGGTATTTCGCGTCTTGCTGAAAACACTGAGCTCCTTGCAGAATTTGGTTTTCAAAATACAGAACTAACTGTCTGTTTTAGAATTCATTTGAGGGAGGGGAACAGAAATAAAAAATATCCCAGATGCTCCACTCCAAGGACAGACATCGAGAGGAACATATATTTTTCCAAGGGGAACCATTTTTACTGTGGAGGTCGGCTGAATGCATCAAGAACACAGGGAGCATTTGGACATATTTTGACAATCCCTGGATTAAAAAAAAAAAAAAAGGCTGAGTATATTTAGATAACATCTGAATTTACTCCCCCCCAATACACACGTGCATATATATGGTGTACGTTATAAATATGCTAGTGTCCTCAGTGTGGCAACTCTCGGGCTGAGGACAGTCTCAGCAGATAGATCCAAAGTTAAAAACTGGAGTGCTGCAAACACTACAACCTTTAAAACTGTCTCCTATAGTTCCTATATGTGGTGATAACACAGCGCAACTTGCAGAGGGTTCGACACCCCTTGTCATTGCTTGGGCAGAATTCCTACCAACTTTCCTGGGAACTTAGTTTATGTGTACGTTCAGGCCTGAAATGTTTTAAAGTAAAATCTTTTTAATAACGGACAGCATTGTGCCATTTCGATGGTGGTGCTGACTACTTGGTTTCCTGTCACCTTGGAAGCAAAGATGCAATAAACGATACCTTTATTTTTGTATTTATTTTAATGAAACAGACAGAAAAGGCACTTTAGAAAAGTGGAGGAAAGAGGAGGAGGTCAGATAAAAACAACTGCAGTCTGATGTTCGTTTTTGTGGCGTTGATAGTTATTATTCCCAAAGAAAATAATGTCCTTTTTTATTTGCTTTTAACATTTCGCCCTTGGCATCTGTTCCATCCATTGTGGACTAACCTAGACTCTGTTCTCTGACGATGGGTTAAAGCGAGCACTTACTGAAAAGCATTCTCTACTTAATTACTTTTCCTTCTTCTGGAAGCTATTTTTTTTATAGTCACATGTTAATTGTGTATTAGTAGGCCTTTCTGATTAGTTGAAAACATAATGAAACCTTTGTAAACAACAGGGAGAAAGAGGGAGAGGGAGGGAGAGAGCGGGAAGGGGGGAGAAAGGGGCAGGGAGAAAGAGAGGTGTGAAGTGGGGGCTGGACCGGTGAGGGGGGGGGGGAGGTCAGGGAATTTTGAAAAGCAGAAAATAATGCCAGTGGAAATTTCTGGGTTGGGGTTTTTTTTTGGTTTGGTTTTT
>VFFE01007008.1:250197-265998 GCA_008921705.1 Burhinus oedicnemus
AGAAAAATAAAAAAAAAAAAAAAAAAAAAAAAAAAAGAAAATAAACGGACCCAATTCAGTGAGGCTCGGCGCCCCGCCAGCGCAGATCAGATTCGGTGAATCAGCTGAATCAGGCCCTTTTCTCGGAGATGTTTTTTTCTTTTCCTGGAAAGCTGCTCCTTAAACACAATTCACATTGGTTGTTTTTTAAAAAGGACTATCCTCTGTTTGCAGCGCTGGATTTTGAACGGGCAGAGCCTCCCCCCCCGCCGCTCCGGTCCTCCGCCCCCACCCCCTTCTGTTGCTGCTTTAAAGAGCTGTGCTTATAGGGATTTTGCAGCTCTCCGTGTGTTATTAGAAAACGTGTGGCTGGGACGGTTAAAATGGGAGTGCTACTGTATGCAAGAGCAATGTTCACTGTAAGCAATCCAAGGAAATCCTGCCAAGGCAGTATATGAACAGCAGCCAAACAAAACACAGGCGCCTTTCCAGTGAAAACCAGCACACTTCTGCAAATAGAGGAAAAATTGACTTTCTGATTTGGAGTGTTTCTACAACTAAGAAGAATTACTACAGTGATTGTTCTAAAAATATTTTTCAGCGGCACATTCTCAAAGGGGTTGGGATGCTTAGCATTGTTTAATTATGCTTCTCTTAGGTGATCAATCTGGATTGTATAGAAATAAAAAAGGAAGTTTTTAGGCTCTGCTTTTAAGCCAACATTGGTATTATTTTCTGCAGTGTTATAGTAGCATAAACCACCACCTATTTAAGGAGCAAAATTTGTATTTTTATCTTTGCACTTCAGGAAGTATGATTGGAGTTTCATCTTTTGCAACTTCATAGTCATAGATTGCAATTTAACTGCTTAATGTAGAGCAACCCCCAAGATACCTGCTTCTGGAACTGATGCGTTTTATTTTTCACCTTAAGTATTTTATACCTTCCTCCTTCCCTTGTCTCCCCCTTGCCCCCCATATTTAGACTTTTAATGCTTCTGCTTGTTTTGCTTCTTTGTTCACCCAGTCTGGGATTTTCCTTTACAGGACTTCTGAGTCCTATAGGAACCCTTTAGTGTAACGTGTGTCTGCAGGCACTCTGGCATTCAAAAAATTTCCATAATGATGGAAATTGAATGGGATTCCACAAATTTGTTTATTGCCAAGAATAAATATGTTATTTTAAAAAATCGTTTTGCTTGTCTCAGCTGCAAGTTTTTCAAAGAATTCTTAATAACAGAGTTTAAGAATGCAGTCAGTTTATGTAAAGTGAGCTAAAGAAATAGGATAGATCTACGGAGATTTATTATTATCCTTTTGTACTTCCAAAACCCAACATAATATCAGCATAAGGAAAAGAAACAGAATTGTCAAGGATTAATTTCAGTTTATGTATTTCTCCTATTTCAACTGTTTTTCTTTTAACTAAAGATATTTTACAAGATACATCTCCATTTATTCCTCTAAAATATTTACAGCTGTGTTCTTAGACTTACTGCTGCTGTGAACTCAGTTCTCTTCTTTTAACTACACCACCACAAAACAGATTTGTCCCTACATTGAAGACACTGTCTTGAGACTAACAAATCCCAGTGTGGAAGAAGACCCTCATCCAGAGCCTATTGAAGCCAGTGGAAAGATTCATACTGACTTTGGTGGGCTTTGTATTGGGATATTAAACATTCATTTCCTTTTCTTCCTTTGAATTTAACTACTCATATTCAGGGTGAAATATTCTCTACTTAACAAATCTTAAAGTTGCCCTAATTTATGAAATTAACTTGCGCTCTTACTTCCCATTCAGGCAAAACTTCCAGTAGGGTGAAACTGTTGTATCTGCTTCTCCCAAGATTAAGTCGTGTTTTCGAAGGTCTAGCCGGAATAGCTGGGGAAGGATGGATCTCTGACCTGTACTCAGCCCCCTTTCTCCTTTGTGCTGCATTAATAGCCAGTCTTACAGAGAGCAAATCATATATAAATATGTATATGTGCATATATGTACACACACACACATGCACGCATACAGACATATGAAAAATAAAAGAAGGCTTGAAAA
This sequence comes from Burhinus oedicnemus, assembly GCA_008921705.1. NCBI lineage: Eukaryota > Metazoa > Chordata > Aves > Charadriiformes > Burhinidae > Burhinus > Burhinus oedicnemus. The sequence continues at coordinate 252,232 of VFFE01007008.1, forward strand.
TGTAAGCATTTCTGCCTTGAATGTGAGGGATAACGTCGGCTGTGTTCAAATTAGGACATGGAAGTTGTGGCATATGCCGTGTCAAGGCAGAGCAGCGCAGTTCTGTATCTTTAAATGTTGATGCATAACAGTGAAACCAGGTGAGATCTGGCCCCAGGTGCTGGCGGCTGCATGCATTGCTGAACAATTTTTAAAGGATGCAGATTGGGTGGTTGGAGGAGGAAAAAGTAGGTCTTTTCCTAAATAGATCTTTTTCTGTGAAATATGTTGTATGTTTAATGCAATGATTAAAAAAGTGATGGGCTTAAGCTTTGTACATTCTTCTAATAGCAGCTGGGTATAATCCAGTCCTGACCTGGCTCCCCTTGATGTGCAGTGCTAGTTGTCATGGAGCCCCAATTATGCCAAACTGGGGGAAGGTTTTGTTGAGACCATGAAACTCATTTCACTGGTGACTGTACACGAATGCTGAATTAAAGGTCCTTCACAGCATTACGCTGAAGGGAAAGCTTGGATGCTGAAGAGGTGCTCCAAGGGCTGCTCCTGCTTTCCCTGTCTGCACATCGAGAGCCTACATGCTGGAAAAACAGCTCCACAGCAAAGTTTTTTCCTTCGTTCCTTTCAGTGTAAATCCAGTTTTGAATCATTTTGCCTTCAGGTCCGTAGGTTCAAGTTCTGCGGTCGCCAGAGATGTGGCATCAAGGTAAATTTGCAGATAATTTGGATAGTGGCCCATGCTGAAGGTGTGTGGCTTCTAAACCTAATTAGAGGTGTAGTTTGTTGCAGGCAAAAATTATTGATACACAAGGAAGGTTTTATTCGGAGACATCTGTACGTTGGCAGCTGTGCCAGCCATGTCTGTTCTTCTGAGTAACGGAAGCCATGCAGCCGGGAATAGCAGTGTTTTGGTGACAAGTGTTGAGAATATTGGTTGAATTGCACTATGAAAATATTTTCATTATTTTTATTATTACTGTTCTGCAGGCGGGTTTGAGATGTGTGCCTGCCTACGTCTGTGTGTGCGAGCAGATGAGGTAGAGAGGGAGGGCTGTTATTATTATTATTTTTTTTTTAATCACACCTCCTTAGCATTTTGTACATATCAGCATTCTAGCTGAGCGATTTGCTAATTGCGCTGGAAGACCCACTTTAAATTCAGGAATACTGAAACTTTGAAACTGTAACATTTTGACTGGCGAGAATGACCAGTCTTCTTTTCTCTTTCGCAGTGAGCTAGTTGAAGGAAGCTGGCATTGTCGCAGAGTGAAAGCTCTGCAGAAGTGCCGCAGGTTTTTCATATGGAAATGTGAAATAATGGGGTGATTAAATAGAGCTGTATATTAAAGTACATCTGACATTAGAATTAGCATAATGTGCTCTAGCCCTAGGCTGAGTACTTTATTTGCCATCTGCGTCGGACCAAAATCCCCTGGGGAAGCGCTAAAATATTCTGAATAAACTCAGCCCGAGTTCTTATTGAGAGTAAAATACCATTTGTGGCACGTCGTATTGATTCGTCTTAATTGCGGTGCAGAAAAGAACATTCAGTTGCTGATGACTTTTGTACTCTGTGACAAGTCGGCTGGAGTTATTCTAACACTGCAGTTGGTTAACCTGAACAGACTGTCGTGCTCAGAGAAGGAGAAAACCTTATCTTCAGTAGCATAAACTACAGTATCATCTCCCGGCTTTACTCCTTTCTATCTCGCTGCAGCATCCTTTTCTTTTTTTTCTTTTTTTTTTTTTTTTACTTTTTTCCCTGAAAACTGCAGCCAACGAACTGAAGGGGAAATGGGGCTTCATTCAGTCCAAGAAAATTCACATTCTTACCTAGTTATTCTCCCCAGTCTCCCTCCCCACACTTCCACCCCCACATCTTCTTAAAAAAAAATCCAGAAACATCTGACCAGCTTTCATCTGAGGGAGTGAAAATCAGTGGAACTTGTCCTTGAGGATCCATCTCCGGAACCATTAGTTCAAGAGATTTATTATGTATATTTTGTAAAAAGCTGTGGCTTCTCCTGTGCGTAAGCCCACAGTCTTAGTTGGTTATAATGGTTTGATTTTTGTCAACTCTCCACTGAAATAGGTTGCTGAATACCTTTGAAAAAGTGCTTATAACATGCATAAAAGATAAATATTTCATCTGAAGGAAAATACTTTGATGCTCCATGCAATTCTGTAACATTCATAAGGTCCAGTTTTTACCCTATAATTGCCTATCATTATACACAATTTACATATTCAAACATTCTCTACAAACCTTAGTCTAGCATGTTTTTATTACAAATTCAGATCAAGGGAATAACCTTTAACTTCAGAGACAAATGAGACAAATTTACAAGTGCATGTCTGCTGTTTTCTTGTGTTTTATAAATCCCTGCAGACCCGAACACTTTTGCTATAACGCCACTCAGAACAATATACATATATTACTACTTGTTTGTAGTGCTTCGGTAATGAGTCCCCTTTGTATTAGATAACCTATATAATTCAGCATCTAGGCCCTCCATAACGTCAATTATCTCCTCATAGCTAAATGTACATTCCATTAAAACAAGATTTACAGCCTTTATAATACTTCTTAGGATTGAATGTGGAGATTTTGTGGATTTAAAGAAGCAGAGATGGGAGTTAGCATTTGTTAAAGAAGCAATGAATTAAAACAAAAATGCTATTTCATTTACTAACTATGAATAGGCACCTAATACCCTTAAGAAATAGTTGTAGTAAAACAGAGTGAAGTACTCCTGGGGAAAAAAACAGGAAAATTTGTTTTCACCCTTTGGCTTTTTTTATTGTTTCCTAATTTACTCTTTATTTTTCCATTATATGACATGGACAATTTCCTTTATGTATCCTCCTTTAAGTTCCTATTCAGATTACTGAGAATTCGTGCTTGTCAGATGAGAAAATGGCACCTTAGAAAAGTCTGTGGGAAAAAAAAATCCCAGCCCTTGCCAGTTTTCAAACAAAACTACTTACAGGAAACCGATTTAAAGGGAAGCTGCTGGCATATTTCATATGTTGTAGAAAAGACTGACATTATTTCAAATTCATTTGAATACCTTACGCAAAGAAAAGGCCTAAAAGTGTCCTTGAGCAGTACAAGGGTTTTTCATGAACGCTGTAAATGGGATCCTATATATTAAACCACCAGCCATGGGTAGTCCTATGGTCTTTTCATCTTACGAGTGGGTACATTTCCCCCCCCGTATTACATTCCCCGTTTTCAGCGGTAGTTTTCACTGTTTTGTACAACAGGTTTGTAAAGCATCCTTTCAATCTGCTAGCTGATGTCTTAGGTTCAGAGAAACTGACTAAAAGACACAAAGCTGTTTAGATGCTAAAGGTGGAGTCAATTGAAACTTGTATCACAAAGGGCTAATTTAAAAGTTAACTCATTCACTATTGATCTTTTAATATTGATTTTCCTGTTTGCTCCTTACTTTTCACGCTTCTCCCTTTCTCAGCGTTATAAATTGCCTTTGTAACTTAGAATTTAACACCAATTAGAAGAAGGTGTTCAGAGATGACAAACATGTTTTTTATCTTCCATTTTAATAGTGCATCTGGGTCAAAATCCCCGTGTCGTGGGTTCCAATTTTTGCTAAGCATTTTTCTTTCTTTTTCTGCACTGAGTAAAGGCACTTCTTATACTTCTGTAGGCTGAACATTAACTTCCAGTAAGCCACAAACTCTTTTTAAGGAATGAGAAATTGGACGTCCAGAAGGAAGTTGCCCAAAATGACTATTGACATTTTATACCTAAAAATATGATATTGCCATTTTGTAGTGCACTAGAAATTAAACTGAGCTGTGCATTTGGCTCATTTATGTGAATCTGGCAGTACAGATCTGAGGTATGATTAAGTCTTACAGAAAATGGGACTATTGAACACAAGCTGCATCTTCAGCCAAAGGTCGCCTGTGTCCATTAAGAAGCAGGAAGCATCTGTTTGTGTTATGCATGGCTGTAGACTGCCTGCAGTCTCCTTTTTTGTAAGTATAAATGCCAGAGAGGACATATAAAGTGCTTCTGGGGAAAGTTTAATGAAAAAAAAAAGGAATCACAACTTGGTATATTCATATAAGCCTAGTTAAGATCCTTGTTTGTGATAACCCGGTATAGCTTATCTGGAAAAACTTGAAGTCTGCAGTGGTAGTCATCGGAGCTACTTTGAATTCATAGCAGGGTAATTCAAATCAGAGTTTGGCTAAGAGTATGATATTAAGGTATCAGATTGATATCTCTAAATCTTTCAAGGATTCATGCTCTTTGTTCTTGGAATTATGAAAGGATTGGCTGTAGACAGACAGCATGACAGTCTGACTTCTCAACTATGTGATCGGTAATTATTCTGTTTGGTTTTCCACTCGTCTGATAAAATAGTTCATTTGACAAAAAGATATTTATTATTACGAGAATGATAAACAGACAATTTGCAGTCCTGCCTAATAGAAAAGGAACACTGCTAAAAAGCACAAATGGCTTCAGAAAATAAAACAGGCTCCCAAAAGTGGGGCAGCATTTAATCCACCAAAGACAGAGTTTGGCAGTTGGCTTTAGCATAGAAAGAATTAGTAGTACATTACTAATAGTAGAGTAATATTAATATATTTTAATATTGGTGTCAACCAGTGCTATTGTAGATCTTTTTCAACAGGTAGAAAATGCTCTCGAGAATATTCGCATCACTAATTAAAATCAGTGCTGAGAGTGAGAAGGTCTTGTGGGGTTTGTAGGTTTTCTTGGCATAAAGCTTCTTGCGTAATCTCTGTAGAGAACTCGCAATCTCACTAGTCAAGGTAGAAACAGGATGGAGAAAGCTGTAAAACAGGCAGGCAGTGTGTGGGAGAAGAAAACTGCATGAAGTCGTGATTTTTCTTCTGTTTGAAGATGGCACTGGAGGAGATAGGGTATTCAAGAGGCAGGGTAGAAAAAGAGAACAGGGCCTAGTATGGGAGGAAACAGGATTCTGTTACTGAGAAGTAACAGTTCTCGGTTACTTCTCCTCCTTTCTTCAGACACCCTTATTTTTCCATCCACCTCTTAAAAATGTTTCATTTTTGTTTCCTTGTCACATTCTTTCCTTTCACCGACCTCATCCTGAGATTCCCCATTTCCAGATGATGACAGGCTCTGTGGCCCCTCATGCTTGGGCTCTTGCACCTAAACCTTCATCTCCTCTTCTTGACTGAGATGTACTTCAGGTCGGCTGAGCTTTACGAGAGAGAGTGGCTGTTTATCTGAGTGGAGAATTGGAGGTGCTTAGGTTGTGAGACTGCAGGCGTCTTCCTAAGTCGTAAAACACCAACTTTAGTTGCCAGTTGATGCTTACTTTATGAATTCTTGGTGATAGTCCTCGTCACCCTCAGCAGGATGTGCTGCAAGACTCTCTCGAGCCCTGTCTTCAGACAAGGCAGTGTAGGGATGGATGCACTGTGTTAGCTCTGGGGATGGATAGAGGAGTTGCGCTTGTTTTACATCTTCAGCTCGTGTTGCCATCAAAACAAAATTAAAATGAAGAGAGGTATAAAGAGAAATGGTTCCTTTGGGTTTGGTGTTTAAAACTACCGACTGGCATTGGACTGGCAGTGGTGATCCTCATCCAGGTTTGGACCCTACTTCACACTTCTCTCTTTTTTATTGAGACTGTCAGTTCCTCTGAAGTGGAGGTAGTGGCGCTTCCAAACACCCCAGGGAGTGTAGGGAGGGTAAAACTCTCAATATTGAGTGTGCTCAGCGTATGTTTATTCAATCATAAGCATATGTAAGTAAATGTTCTTGCTAACTTGGATAATTTAGAGTGGTAATATGGCTTAAAAAACCTCTTCGGCAGAAATACCTATATTAGAGACATTTTTGCATACCCAATCAGGCATCGGGTATGAACCCATATAGTTCACACTGCAGATCCACACTGCAGACACCTGGAAAGTATTTGGCCCTTGTCTAGGTGACCTGTCAAACCACGTATAACCGTGTATTTTCTTCACTATGAAACACTAAATCTTCCCAGTATTTAATGCCCTTCTTTTTAATGTCAGCTGGTCTTATAAGGAGACTTGTTAAACTAGTGTTCTCAATTACGGCATTTTAATTTAATAATAATTCAATTAAAGGTGTGTTTTTTATGGAGCATCCACGCTACCTTTATTGGTATTATTAGAGTAACCATCATAATAACAAGGAGTAATTATTTAAATGCTCATTAAAAATCGAGTGGTGGAGAAGAGAGTAACATTGGTGGGAAGATTGCAGGAACCTGATACGTGTCTGTTCCTGAGTGCTACAATAAAAGGTGTCCTTTCTTTAAAGCTTGCCAGTTTCTACTTTTCCTGAACTTCTAAAGGTGCAGTAAAGCAGCATTAAAATTCCTTAACATTTTTATTGCTGCTGTTGTAACTTTGTAAAAGGAACCAGAAACATTATCTGGAAGGTATTGCTAGAGGTAAAGAATGGCAGTGGTTATGTGTCCCTGACTGCAGGTCCTCACCGCAGTCCTGGCAGGGGTTATGGGTGGGTGATTAAAAAGGGGGGGGAGTTCATTCTCTGTTATAGCTAATGGAATTATTCAGGCATGCTGAGGGGAGGATTCGTAAGGCACTGGATGTCACTGTAGCCCAGCAGAAAATAATGAATTCTCAACAGTTCTTATCTCACACTGATTATTGTTTGATGGTATCCAGAATCACTGAGGATATTTTGAGGGAAATTTATCTCCAGGGCAAAGGCACTCAGCATTCAGGGTATATAGAAAGTCTTGTACCAGCTGGGCAGGGAAGATCTGCGTATTGCTAAATGATACAAGTCAGACTGCAGAGGACAGATAAGTCGGGGGATTCAGGCTGCCTGGTGCAGTGGGAGGAATGTCCACAGATCCAGGCTACTCTTCTGAGCTGGGCAAACCGACCTGTCGTTTCTCACTGCTCCCTGTAAGGGCAGAATTTGGGAGGCAGGATTGGAGTTTAGCTTTGTTTTGTGGTGTTCATGAAAGAGAAAAAAGCGCATTATTGCTTTGACATTTTGAACGGAACATAATCTGTCACACAGTAATGGAGGGAACGCATTTTAATATTTCTGGAAAAGACTGTCTTCTGTCATAGTATGCAGAAAAGGCAGGAGTGTTCAGTAAGTTTATAGTTTATAATTACCTGCTTAGGGAGAAGATACTAGAGAGATTTTTAATCTACCACATAAAAACATAACAAGATCTAATGGTTGGCAGTTGAACTCAGCAATCTGAATTAGAAAGAAGACAGTTTTTTAATACTGAAGATAGCCAGCCACTGCTACAGTCTACTCCGATACATGGTGAATTCTCTCGAACTTTGCATTTCCAAATCAAGTTGGGAGAAGGGGGTGCTAAAAGACATGAAGTGGTTCAACTGCAAATCACTGGGCTGGATGATACCTGTATGTGAGGTGCAGACTAAATTGTTTCCGATGTTTTTCATGTGCACGTAGGTAGGACAAAATATTGTGATCTTAAATTGCAGGAAGAAAGATTTGGGTTAGGCGTTTGGGGAACCTTCATGATGGTAAAGGAGAGAAGGAATGAGGTAGACTTTGGAAAGGTTGTAGACTCTCCATCTGGTCTTTGAAGTGGGATAACGGAGCATCTGCCGTAGATATGAGTGGAGGCATACATATGGACATCCCTTGGGTCAGGAATGGGACAAGGGCAACGCTTAAGGTTTATCCCAGTCCTCTCATTCTTTAATTTCATGGTCCTTCCTAGCTTTCAAATCAATATTTCTGAACCTATACACCTGTGTCTCAGTAGGATCCAGCCCTACACACCTGTCTCATGTCTGAACTCCAGTGGCAGTATTTGTTTGGCTTTAGTGCAACCTTGAAGCTGCTATTGCCTGCTCAGGGCTTGTGGCCTGGCTGTCTCACCTCAGTACGTACACCGTATTTACCAACCAGTGTAAAGATAAAAAATTATACTTGAGCCATCAGCCCTGAAAATTATGCCTAGTTACAGACTGTAGGGTTGAATCCATGTGCAATTCGTTGAACGGTATTAATGAAGTCTTGGCTTGTGCTTAACTCTAAGCACATGAATAATTTCATCACTATCCAACAGAGCACTTCAGCCTATGCTTAAGTTCCACTGATGTTGATTACTCACATGCTCAAAGTCAAGCACATGCTAAAGTGATAAAGACTGCATATGGCAAAGCCTATATAGCTAGTTGTCATAAAGTGGGTATTTAGACAGACTTCAGTGCAGGTGGCAAGGGATTAAGATAGCCATATATCAAAAGTAGCCTTATAACAAAGAGTTTTATAGTGTAGGTGCACTGCATTATTAAATATAAGGATCATTCTCGAGCAATACGTGGCTGTTCCTGGGCATGTTTAAAATATTTAGCAAGTTTTTGAATATAAAAATGTTCAGAGTGGATCTTCAAAGACTTTTTGACATTGTTCTGTTCTTAAAAGTGAGCATCTACACTGCTCAGGGCAACTTCTAGGCAAGATAACCATGAAGTGATAATATGGAAATGAACATTTTATTTTATTTTTTTCATTTTTTTTAAATGGGGAGTCTGGGGAGAGTATTTGAGGGTTGTGAAAGTTAAAATATATATATACACAGGCACGAACACACGTGAAGCAGCCAGAGACTGGTAGCCAGGTAGCCTGCAGTCAATTTTGCCGTCGTGTCGGGGTCTCCTGAAGAGGAGCGTTAAGGAGCATAAAAGCTAAACAAAACAAAAAGGAAGAGAAGACTGTTTTATGACTGCTAGCTTGTAAATCTTAGATCACTAATAGCACTAATTTGCTCTGTTTGAAAGAAAACTAAAAAGGAGGGGGATTTACTTTCCTCACTTGAATTTCACGGAGGTGAAGTTTTGGAGAACAAACCAAAACAAACCATCTCAGTTCCACGTAACATGTAGTAGCAAGCATCCAGCCAGCTGCCATTTTGAGGGTAATTTTTTTAATCAGCCATTTCAGTTTTAGATTGGCCTTGATCCTCAGCCTGCTCCGGAATTTTTCTCCTTACGTATGTGCCTTTGCTGAAGTAAACGTGTTGCTGCTGTTGTCATCGTCGTCATCTAATGCACAGCTGCATTCTTCCTCCTGTCGGCTCTTGAGCTCAGCAAGGAGAATGCATGCACGCACACACACACACACACACACACACACACACTCTCACACACTTTATTTTTTTAAAGAAAAAAAACCCCACAACAAAAAAGAATGCGTGCTGTGACTTTAAAAATGAAAGAATCGAACAGCTGTGGGTAATAAATCGATTAATTAGAGTGGATAAAATGAAGGTGAAGGGTGCAGAGCACTCTTTAATTTGAAGATATATGACCTTGTAAGATGCTGCACTTCATTTGCTATTAGATCACACTTCAGAAGGGGCTTTATTAAAATCTATTCTAGGGTGAGCTGAGGTAAAACATATTGTTAAAAAAAGCTTTTGACAGAGTATGTTATATACTTTAGTCTGCTTCAGTGATTTCTGTCACTTTTTATACTACACATGTTGCCGTTCAAGAAAAGTTAAAGGTCTAGACATTTTCATCATATTTCTGTAAGAAACAGAAATTTAAATATTTGAAGTAATAATGGGAGCATTTACTGTTGCTTTGGCTGCAGAGCTGACATAAAACTCCCTAACTGCCTCAGTGCTGAGTAGATTTTTAAGGGATAATGTATCAGTTCCTTTCCGTGTTTGTATGTGGCTTTCATTAATGTCAATAGCAGTTACGGGCACTTTTTCCAAGCCGAGTACGGTTCCCAAACTTGTGTTTTTTCCAATAGCTGTTGTCAGAGATTAATCAAAGCAACCGGGTCTGTCCCGTACGCCGCAGCGTGGAGGGCTGGGGCATGGGGGCCATGTCAGCCAGGCAGAAACGCTCACCCTGTGGTACATGGTTTTTCTTGGCTGTGGAGAGCCGGCTTCTCCAAAATTGGGCTCTGAAGCTGATATCCGCGGCAATAGCCCTACTAAATCAATAGGAGCCTGAGGAGCTGCACCACATTTAGCACCTACCTTTGTAAATAAGTCTCAACCTGATAGATGCTCTTCCCTTTACGCTTTTATGGATGTACATTAGGTGATAAGAGTAGATAGACTGAGACTGACGGGCTGATAGGTAGGCAGATAATCCTCTAGCCTCCTTGTCTAAGCTCTTGTAGGTTTTGTTAGCAGCAGCCGTTCCTGCAACAGCCAGAAGAGGGGAATTCAGTCAGCAGCAATCCTGCTTCGCCTGGTGTGCCTGAGTTTAATTTTTTTTTTTTTTGACTGCTATGAGTCAGGCTTCTTTACAGAGGTAGTTTTGATAATATGGTTCTGTTCACCTTATAAACTCTTTCATTTTCAAGCTCAAGCAACAGGGTTTTGTGAATCGCAGCCCCCCCTCCCCTAGAAAGGGGTTGTGTCGTTCAGCTTTGGATCTGAGCTCCTGCGGAGAGGCTGGGATACAGCTTCCTTAGGGACATTATGCAGATACGGATCAGGTGGGAAGCTTGGTTCAGGTTTTGAACTTTCAGGAAGTTTAGTGCCTTTAGGTGCAGCAGGGCCATCGCTAGCCAAAATATGTGCTTTCATAAACAAACAAACAAACAAACAAACAATTAATTTTAGATTTTCCAAAATGGGTAGTTGTTTTTCCGGAAACCTCCCCCTCATTTAAAAAAAACAAACAAAACCCAACCAAATCCTGGATCATGATTTTCAAGTTGACACATATTTATGAATTTATCAGAGTCTTGCAGAGGCACTGAAAAAAGGGAGGGGGAGGGAAAGTGCTTTTTGAAGATAGCACGTAGTTTATATTGTGCCCAGGACTGGAATTTTCTAGCTAGCAAAATTATGACTGTAGTGCAGACTTGTCCACACCTGTCCTTTATGTAAAGCTGAATCAAGGTTAAAGGAATGCTTTCCACCTTTATGCAGTTGTTCAAAGAGGCTAGAAAGGCAAACAGAACAATGTTTTTGGCTCCGGTGAGCATTTCTGCATTGGAGGGCAGGCTCAGGCTCAGAAATTCTTGGGACCCAGTTCAAGCACGGCCCGACATTTGTTACTGTTAATTGCAACCGTGCTGTCGGCTTTGATTACCGGATGTTTCATTTGAGTGGCTTCTTGGTGTTTTGGCAAAAAGAATGTCAAAGTGGTTTATGCAAGGGTACGTTTTCCAAGCTCCTGTTGACTTGAATAGGACTTGTGCAGCTAAATACCTACATAGTATTTTAAAAATGGAAATGCTGGCATGACTGAAGTATGTATAAATTAAATTCAGCAAGATCTCAGGGGACTGCTGCATGAATTATATAAAAATATAAAATGAAAGAGTGAAAATGACACTGAAGCTCCTTGCAGGTGCCTTGTGAAACCTACCACACTGCATTTTCCTTGGTTTTCGGCTGTAGTCATAAATCCCTTGAAACAAATTCCTTTTTGTGGAATAAACACGTGAAAGGATTTGGATCCTTATGTGTCATAAAGGAAGGTTTTATTTGCGAGTTAGAGGATATAAACGCATATAGCACCAATGCGTATGTGTGATATTTGTCATGCATGTTAAGTGAATAAGTGTGGTGAGTAAATGTGCTGTTCAACAATTTATATCAGTCAATACATTGCAATTAAGTCCTTCTTTCAGAAATGCCAAGGAGGAAATGTGTTAGCAAAATAAAGCGCATGCCAACTGTATTTAAATGTTCTCCGCTGTATTATTTTTTGAGTGTTCTTTCTGTTTTTCTTCTATAGGTAAAGATGAGCCTTCAAGCTATATTTGCACAACATGCAAGCAGCCTTTTAATAGCGCTTGGTTCTTGCTTCAGCATGCCCAGAACACACATGGATTCCGCATCTACCTGGAAACAAGCCCTTCAAACAGTTCCCTTACTCCACGCATCACCATCCCTCCTCCTCTGGGACCGGAGACTGTTGCACAGTCCCCGTTGATGAATTTCCTTGGAGACAACAACCCTTTCAATCTTTTGCGGATGACAGGACCCATCTTGCGTGAACACCCTGGCTTTGGTGAGGGTCGGCTCCCAAACACGCCTCCGCTGTTCAGCCCACCGCCTCGTCATCATCTGGATCCACATCGCCTTAGTGCCGAAGAAATGGGGTTAGTTGCCCAGCATCCCAGTGCCTTTGACAGAGTTATGCGTTTAAACCCCATGGCAATTGAGTCCCCAGCGATGGATTTCTCCAGAAGGCTTCGAGAGCTGGCAGGAAACAGTTCCACCCCTCCGCCAGTCTCGCCCAGTCGCACCAACCCTATGCATCGCCTGTTGAATCCTTTCCAGCCGAGTCCTAAATCACCTTTTTTGAGCACCCCACCACTGCCCCCCATGCCTCCCAGCAGCACTACGCCTCCCCAGCCTCAGGCCAAGAGCAAGTCCTGTGAATTTTGTGGGAAAACGTTCAAGTTCCAGAGTAACCTTATCGTGCACCGGCGCAGCCACACAGGAGAAAAGCCCTACAAGTGTCAGCTCTGTGACCACGCTTGCTCCCAGGCCAGCAAGCTAAAACGCCACATGAAAACGCATATGCATAAAGCTGGCTCCATGACGGGCAGGTCAGACGATGGACTGTCCACCACTAGCTCCCCCGAGCCGGGCACAAGTGAGCTCACTGGAGAGGGACTGAAATCCAGTGAGGCAGATTTCAGGAACGAGAGCGATCCTTCCCTGGGCCATGACAATGAAGAAGAGGAAGAGGAGGAGGAGGAGGAAGAGGAGCTCGAAAATGAGAGCCGGCCAGAGTCGAGCTTCAGTATGGACTCAGAGCTGAGTCGTAACCGAGAAAACGGCTCCAAGTCGCTGCCGGACGAGAAATCCCTCGTCCTGGGAAAAGTCATCGAGAATGTAAGTCTAGGTGCCATCCAGCAATATAACGACATGCTAGCTGAAAAACAGAAGAGGAGTGGCTTCATGAAAAGGTCTTCTGACCAGCGAGACTTGTGTCCTCGAGACCTCTGTCAGAGAGATCCAGGCGATGAAGACTCAGTGGTAGGAGAGCTGGACCGCACTGAGGAAGGGACGGTCAACGGAAGAAACTTTGGCCCGGGCGAACCCTTCCCAAACTTGTTCCCCCGCAAGCCAACGCCTATCACGAGCCCCAGTTTAAACAATTCCTCTAAAAGAATAAAGGTAGAGAAAGATTTGGACTTGCCACCAGCAACGATAATACCTTCCGAAAACGTTTACTCCCAGTGGCTGGTAGGGTACGCAGCATCGCGGCACTTCATGAAGGATCCGTTCCTCGGATTCACAGACTCCCGACAATCCCCCTTTGCGACCTCTTCCGAGCACTCGTCGGAGAACGGGAGCCTGCGTTTCTCCACCCCGCCGGGGGACATGCTGGACGGGGGGCTCTCAGGGCGCAGCGGCACGGCGAGCGGAGGCAGCACCCCCCACATCAGCGGTCCCGGCCCCGGGCGACCCAGTTCGAAGGAAGGGCGCAGGAGCGATACATGTGAGTACTGTGGCAAGGTCTTTAAGAACTGCAGCAATTTGACGGTGCACCGTCGGAGCCACACTGGAGAGCGGCCTTACAAATGCGAGCTCTGCAACTATGCATGTGCCCAGAGCAGTAAGCTGACGCGCCATATGAAAACGCATGGCCAGATAGGGAAGGAGGTCTACCGCTGCGACATTTGCCAGATGCCCTTCAGTGTTTACAGCACCCTGGAGAAACACATGAAAAAGTGGCATGGAGAACATTTGCTGACAAATGACGTCAAAATTGAGCAGGCAGAAAGAAGCTAAGGCCCCCCCC
>VFFE01007008.1:266018-303397 GCA_008921705.1 Burhinus oedicnemus
GGTTAAATTTCAGGGGTCTAGGTAACATTTTATTTGTACAGTTTAACTATTGCCAACTGAGAAAAGATGACCTAACTTGCCTCCGTAAACATAACTTAGCATAACTATGGTAGGTGCCAGACTTTGGCACTTAAAATATAACCTGTGTCTACAAAGTTCTATTAAACCCGAGGGTTGATTAAGGCAGTAAAAATTGTGGAGCCTTTTAACTGTGCAATAATTTCTGTATTTATTGGGTTTTTGTAATTTTTTGGCATGTGCAGGTACTTTTTTTTATTCTTTCTGTTTAAATTTCTTTTAAAATTTTGTTGGGTATCCCTTTTTAATTTTACCCAGTCGTAGCCTGAGATTACTTGCATTGTAGGGGAGAAACATATCTTTTTAAATTATAATTTCTGGGCCGCTGCTTTGTTGAAATTTAAGCTAAGCATGTGTAATTTCTTGTGAAGAAGCCAACATTTGAACAGAAATCTTTCTCTTTTTTCTTTTTTCTTTTTTTTTTTTCCTTTCCTCTTCTTAAATAACCTTGAAGATTAGGGAAAACAAAATTGTACAGCGGATAACAATCTTTAAAATTAGCACTTTCTTTTGGAATTGGATTGAATATGTAGCACTGACAATGTCGCTGACGATAGAGGCCTTTTCGAGACGGATTTCATCACTGAAGTTATGGCAACAAAAAAGACATAGGTGCAGAAGGTAGCTACATTCAAAACCCAGAAATGTTCTGAATTGTGCATTACTATTGGATTGTTTCTTCTTGTTGTTAAAAGCTGTGGCAATATAATGGTGCCATTTTGTCACTTTTTGGGGTGTCTTTCCCTCCCTCTTCCCCTCCCGCCACTCTTCCCAGAGACAGTAAAAGTACATCTTGAGTAGTGTAATATTCTTTTCGAACCTTGGAGCAGCCAAATGCCATCTTTTTTTCTTTTTAAACTGCAAAATCATAAATCTGAGTTCAGGACACCTACTTTAATGCAGATTTGCTCTAGTTAAAATAATTACTAGAGGATGAGAAAATGTGAATTTCTCAATGAAAAGCCTCAACTCATAGGCGTTTGGTTTATGAATGGGAATATTAGGACTAATATGATGTACGGTGATGTTATTGTAAGGAAGGGAAAAAGAAATTCTAGTTGATTTACCTGTCTTGGCAAGATTCTGCTCCTACTGAAGTTGCTAAAAGTTCTCCCCTTGACTTAATTAGGAACAGAATGGAACTGTATTTGGAGAAAAGCATTACGACAGAAAAAAAGGTAGAGAAAAATGCACCTGCTCTACTTTCAAATTCCAAATTTTTTAAAGCCTTTTATGACTAATATTAACAAACAGTGGACAATTATGGTTAGAGATTTTAATTATGTTGACCCGCACTTTAAAGCTTTTGTTTGTGGTTAAGAGAAAAATGGCTTCTCAACAAGAAATTACATCATATTCTTCTACTTGGCCCAAAGGTGGGTTAAACTGTAAGGGAACAGCTGAGATTAAGTGTCAGTGTTGCTAAGCATGGCATTCACAATACTGGCACTATAAAGAAAAATAAATAAAAATAATTTATTGGACAGTTTTTCTACTGCCATTCAATTTGACGTGAGTGCCTTGAAAACTGATCTTCCTATTTGAGTCTCTTGAGACAAATGCAAAACGTTTTTGTGAAATGAAAAGACTTTTAAAAAAAAAAAGTAAAACAAGAAAAGTACATTCTTTAGAAAAAAAGAGCCACATTTACTTAAAAAAAAATTACTGGTTGAAGATAGTGGACATGAAAATGCCATAAGACCCAATCAAATGAAGATGTATACCCAGCACAACTTCGGACATCCATTAGCTGAATTATTCTCAGCCTTTTTTTTTTTTTCAGGACAACGCTGCTTAGGAAATGGAATGGAAATGATTTACTGCTGAATTAAAACTCAAATGACACAAATTACAAGTTGTTATCATTGAATGAGAAAAAACAATTCAGGAACAACGGCTAATTTTTTTAAAAGTTAAATTTAGTGCACTCTGTCTTAAAATACGTTTACAGTATTGAATACATACAAGGGTAAAAAAGAAATTGTGTGTATGTGTGTTTGAGCAATCTTTTTTTTTTCAAAGTTTGCTTAATAGGTTATTAAAAAAATGCCATAATGGCCATGTGTATATTGTTTTCTTTTGGTGACGGGGTTTTAGTATATATTATATATATTAAAATTTCTTGATTACTGTAAAAGTGGACCAGTATTTGTAATAATGGAGAATGCCTGGGCATTTTACAAAACCAGAAAGAAAAAAAAAAAAACCTTTTCTTTTTTCCTTGAAAATGTTGCAGTAAAATTTAAATGGTGGGTCTATAAATTTGTTCTTGTCACTGTAACTGTAAAGTCTTGAGTTTTAGTAAATTTTTTTCTGCCTTGGGTGTTGAATTTTTATTTCAAAAAATGTATAGAATCCTGTATTTGGGGATTAAAAGGTGATTGCTACACCATGTAGAAAAAGTATGTAGAAAAAAGTGCTTAATATTGTTATTGCTTTGCAGAAAAAAAATCACGTTTCTGACCTGTACCTATTTTTCTCTTTTTTTCTCCCCTTGCCCCTTCCCTTCCCCTTCTGGAATGGATATTGATATTGGTTGATTCATATGATGTAGGCACTTGCTGTATTTTTACTGAAGCTTGTAATTTTTTAACTGTACGCTTGTCCTTTTAAAGGGATTTAATGTACCTTTTTGTTAGTGAATTTGGAAATAAAAATAAAAACAAACAAACAGGCTGCCATAATATATTTTTTTAATTTGGCAGGATAAAATATTGCAAAAATAAAAAAAAATTTGTATGTGAAGTCCTTATTGTACAGGAAAAAAGGGGGTTGTTAGACGACCTTTGAGTAAAAGAAACAAAACAAAATAATTAAGTGCTTTTTTATTTTTAATTTTTTTGTTGTTGTTGTTGTTCACAAATAATTTTAGTTGTATATATATTTTTTTTGTCAGAAATGGCCTACAAAAAAGTGCTGTTCCCACAGGGCTCTAAATAACTTCAAAGTTGCCTGGACCCCTTGCATCAAGGTTTTACCAGGTATGGTTGAACCAGGCTGGATGGTTATTGCCTATTTGTGTGAAATGAAATTCAGTTCCCGTAAAGGTGTCCGGGGTGACATCCCACAGCTTCCCCACAGATTCGAGAGAGAGAGAGGAGATTTTTTTGCCCCCCTTCCAAACAAGAAGCTGTCCAACGCATCTTCCTTCCCTCTCCTGGCCACCCCCTACTCACTGCTCCCCGCACCCTGCCACCGCCCTCTGGAAGAAAGTCCTTTTACAGCAAACAGTGAGAGCTGTTGCATCCACTTTGACGTAAAATGGTAAAATGGGCTGCTGTTGGTACAGCTGTAACCGGCTCGAAGTAAAATTGGTCCAGGCACAGCCCTCCTCTTCCCTGTCAGAACAGGACCTACTCCGTGTACAGGTCTTGCCAGTCCATGTTATTAGCTGCTTTGCTGCTGTTCACTCCTAATTGTACATTCCATAAATTTCTGAATGTTTGAGGGACTGGGATGAAATCCTGTGCCTTTTGATTTCTCTCTTCTTTGCTGTTCTTTCTCTTTCTCTCTCTCTCATGCTCTCTCCCTTTCGGGTCGAGGGGAGGACAGGTGGCAGAAGAGGCACTGGTGCGCTAGTGAAGGGGAGAAGGAGAAAATGCTCACCGCTCTTGCAGGAAATGACGGTAAAACTAAAACACAACAACAAAAAAAATACGGCCGTGCCAAATTCTTCCGCTGCTTTCATCGGTGCAGAACTGCTGGAGCAATTGGAGAGGCATGGATGTGACAGCAGGGAGAATTTGGTCCAGCTACCTAACAGATAGACTTATGTCTTCCTGGCTTGAACAACGTACCCTTAAGACTTCTGGACAAATTCTGGATCTCAATTAAACCGATATAAATCAGGAATTATTCATCACACTTAGTCCTGGATTACTGCAGCGTAGCTGAGGCTGGAATGTGGTCCCTTAAAGGCACATTTTCACTTTCTGTTGAAAAGTCAGGTCTCTGGCATTCACATAAATCCAGAGTCATGTCACAGAACTCAGCAGAATCCTTTGGACGTGCATCGGTGTAACGAAGACCAGAAGTTAACAGCATATTTTCAGTCCACGCTTCATTGATTTAAGAAAGAATTTTACCTTTCATTTTAGTGTAAGTTGCTTAGGAGCACTGGTCTCCCTGATGATTTTAATTATCCAGGATAGCTAACACCAGCAGTTGTCTAATTTTGTGACTTGAATCACTGAAACTAACAATAAGTCACCCAAAAGCACAAGGGTTGTGTTTCTGCAGACTGTAGTGGTAATGAAATGGCCCTCCTTTTCTTCGTGCTTAGAAGAACTGTAGTTTACTAGGCCGTAAGCACAATATCGCACAGGCATAAAATAGCTAGAATGCTGCCATAGTTCTCTTCACAATTTAAATAGCTTTTTATTATTATTTTAAGGTTGAATTGTTACTTCCATTGTGTCTAGTCCTGCTGCCTTTGAAGTCCAGAGCAACACTCCCTTGGCAACAGGACAGGTCTGAGAACCTGGTTTTAGAAAGAAAAATACCGATTTTTAAGGAAAGGGTCAAAAAATCAGCATTTCATCCCAGTCCTATGTAAAAGACAGTCCAAGGTTTTGTTTATCACAGGCAAACTCATTTTTATGGTGCTCTTTGTATTTTAGAACTGCAAAGCAAAGTAACGTTGATTTAAGTTGTTTGCATTTGTACCGGCAAGGCAAAATATTTTTATTACCTTTTTCTATTACTTATTGTATGAGCTTTTGTTGTTTACTTGGAGGTTTTGTCTTTTACTACAAGTTTGGAACTATTTATTATTGCTTGGTATTTGTGCTCTGTTTAAAAAACAAGAGCACTTTTTTTTTTATTATGGATAAAATGTTGAGATGGCTGGAGGTCATTTCAATATGGCTTAGTGAAATATTTATTGTTCCTTTTATTCTCTGTACAAGATTTTTGGCCTCTTTTTTTTTTTTTTCCCTTATTGTCACAATGTTGAGTTCAGCATGTGTCTACCATTTCATTTGTACGCTCGTTCAAAACAACGTTTGTTCCAGTTTCAAGTTATAAAAATAAATTGGACATTTGACTTGATCTCCAAATCTTGTCTTTCCTGTTTTTTTGAAATGGAGGGGTGGGAAGGGGAAAAAAGAAGGGAGTTGAAGCTTCAGTACAGATGATAAAGGTTGTGCCGTATTTTCTGTCGATTCTCGTGGGAGTCAATCAGGAGAGAATTCTTGTTTGGGGAGGACACGTGAGCACCTGCATGATGCTAAGGAGATGCTCAAGTCTCACTTACATTCCTTGGAGATAAATATAATGTAAAGTATTTTCCGAGTACAGGTCTTGAGAGAAAATGGTAGAGTAATGCTCGAAACAGTCAAATTTCTTATATGAAATTATGCCATGTTTGGGGCTGTTAGCACAGTTTTCTGAAGACAGTGAGAAGAATTTTGCTCTTGTGTTTCTTTCCATCCCCATAAACTTAACTGCGTGCTGCGTGCACCTAAGCTGTTAACGTGTTTTGCTTCTTGGATGCCAACACAAATAGGGCGAACACTTACCGATTTAACCAGGAGCTGAATTTGGGCCACAGACTGTGTGTTCTTATGTGAGAAGCACCAAAATGTAACTGCAGCTAAACATCTGCTCCTCCTCCTCAGCTAGGGACAAAGGCACGCACGGTTAAAGGCAGAATTTTGCCCAAGTTGCAGTTTGAGGATAAGAGCTGACAGCTACAGGCAGTTCGCTGTCCTGATGCTCTTTATCAAGCCAACCTCTTAGCAAATGCATGGAAATCTTAAATGAGAGAATTGTTATTCAAACCATTATTAGAAAGCTCAGGAAAGATTTGGAGTGTCGAAGACCAGATTCTGATTTCCTGGAGGCCCTGGTCCAACAAACCATGTAACAGGCTTGTGATTCAAAGCAGGTGGGTAATTGAAATTCATTTCAAAGGAACTGCTCCTGGACTTTAAAGTACTTGGCTCAACTCAGAAGTCAGGAGGGGAAGCTGAGTGGTTTGTGCTACAGAAGAGCTCCTACAGATGGTCCCTTCCTGATCTCAGGCTCCCTGAATCTACAATCTAAATTTAGGTATGTGTGTAAGTGCTTTGCTGGATTAAGGCTTCAGAGTGATATAAAAGTTACAGGCTTTGAAAAGTTGCACTCATGAAAAACCAGTGAAAATGAAATCAGAACCCGACGCTGACAATTATATTGGGCAATAGTTCACGCTGTAATTCCCAAAATGCCACGTTCGTTTTGAATGCCTTCTGCGGCGAGCTGTGAAGGCTGTTACATTTTACTTCTAAATTTTGTGCAGTTTGCATTTGAATGGGGTGTTTTTGACACCCCATAAACATGACTTCACTCTGGTGGAGCTTTACACCGCTGTGTCGTTTTGTCAGCTTTAAAGACGTTGCAGGCCTTGCAGATGTTGATGCGGTGTTTGAAGATTTAGCGGCAGCAGCCGCTGCTGTGTATCCTGGCCTGTGGCTGGGAGGGTTTGGAGGTGCAAGGGGACTTTCTGTCCACTGCCTCTGCTAGGGGAGGTGGTATCTGCCCGGCATGGAGAAGCGTGGACCTCCTAGAAGTGGTAATGCCTTAACTCATCGCTGTTGGATCTGCTAGAGCTTGTCTGACACACGTTGGCATGAGGGGAAAAAAAGCAGGATTAGACCCTTTTGACAGAGGAAATGTGAGAACTCACACAAACAAGGCTGCAAACAACTAAATCCAAATGAGTCTCTTTGCAGCGTGCTCGGGTTGAATACTCCTGTTTCACACATGCTTGTGGCACCCAAGAACTCTATTATAATCAGCAAAGGAAAAAGGTTTAGAAAAATCTTTGTGAAATCCAAATGAAACCAATGGAGTTCAAACTTTGGTATGAAACGAGAGGTACTTTAAGTCAGCATTGTAATTATTATAGTGAAGGAACGTGTTATAAAGGTGATTTAATGTCTCAAGGGCCTTGTTTCTCACGCTGATTCTACATCATGTTACTTCTCTGGATTCAATAGATTTACTCCTGATTTACATAAGTATTCCATGGGATTGAATCTGGCTTAGTGGTTTTACATACAAAAAATTTACATAAATGATAAGGACTTATAACAGAATAAGCAGTGGCCATTGAACTCTAACTCCATAATTGAGATGTTTCCACCAGAAAGTAGAGCCCAAGAGTTACATTTACCCTATCAAAACACAGAAGGATACCATGTGGTCTGTACGTCCAATTAAAGCAGCTTGAAAACGGAGCACTCGAAAGGCTTGCGAACAGACCAATAATTATACACCAAAATCATTCAGGAAATAATTCTGAATAATGAATGTATTTGAGAAAATTGTGATCTATTTGCAGACAACTTGTAAGCAAAAAAGAGGCAACATTTGCCTAATAGTTGATTTGCTCTGAATTATTCTCCTAGCTCAGCTAAACACTGACCTTTAGCTACTCAATGACAACATACATTTCGCTGTCTGACAGATGACAGACGGATCTCTGGGATCACACGTTAGAGATGGAAAAGACCTATTCACTCCTTTTGCCCATCCACTACCAATGCAAGATTATTTCTTTCCATATGTTTCCTAAACAGGATGTTTTGCAGAACAGAATCAAATTTAATTTCATACCTAGGCATTGAAAAAAAAATAATTGGCTGGTAAGAAAAGATTCTTCATCCAGTTTTGTCACTGTCCGTTTCCCCAGGGGTTTAATCACAGGATATAACGATACGGTACTACATCTGTTGAGAGTGGACACATGCTTCAGGGCTTGCTTGGACTGTAGTTTGAGGGTGATGCTAGTTCCAAAAGATGTTCTAATTCTTCTATTTCCCATACTAATCAGGAGCCTATTGCGTTGTACGGACAACGTACTGATTTACAGATTACTTTTTCTGCACAAAACTTAGACATAGATTTTCTTTTATGTGTATCTTTTTATTTATTCCTTATTCTGTCAGGATACCTGTGAAATACCTCCTGTGCAAGTGAAGACCACTTACATATTTTCATGTAGAGTTGACAAGTGCCAGTGCTGATTATGGTAAAAGTCATCAGAGAACAACAAAGCTAACGAAAATGTGAAGGAAAACAATCATGTTTTAGTGATTCCTATAAACTGGCTGGGAATTGCAATAATGCAAAAAATACATATTGCTCTTCAAAAAAGTTTTAAGCATAAAGAATGGATGTCCAATGACTAACAAGTTATAGGCGTGTGAGTGTCCAAAAACTGTGTGTACATCTCCCTGTACATAACTGAGATTCAAATTTCAACTGTACTTGTAGAAAGCTAGAGTATAATATTGATTTCATTTGAATTTCTCCTAATTAACAGACAAGTGTAACTGAGCTCATTTTAGTCCACAGCACTATGTCCTCAAGATTGCCAGTTACTTTAGCAAAGCTGATTTAATATGGATCTTACAGTGACAAATGAAGACCCCTTGCTTCCCCTCTAGAAATCACAATTGGAGTAGCCATTGCACGTGGGCAGTGTCCATATAACATTCTAGTAGACACTATTAAAATCCCTAAAAGCTGTGTTTTACTAGAAACCAATAGATCATAAAGCAAAGTTCAGTGACTAGCCAGACTAATCTAGGGCATGTGAAGTTTCCACAGTACCAAAGTAACACTAGGAAGTATGTTTATAATTCTTTTTCTCACTATATTTATTAATTTATATGAAAAGATGGATATTACTACCCATGTGTTTGGGGGATGTGGGGCTTCACTCGTCATGGTGCATGGGTCTTCCCACTGGCGTGAGATGTGGAGAGACTAGGGAAACTAAGATAAAGTACACAAGCCAAGCAGACACGAAAATACTCCAGAACAAACTCTCATCATTTAACTCTCCATGATGTGATGGTGAGAAGAAATTTTGAAGTGAAGGAGAAGGCCAAAGGAGTAAAGTCTTCATATGATATATTCCCAATGTGAACCATCAGCAAAACCAGGGAAAATTGATATTGATAGCAATAGTAGTTTCTATTCAGGATGTGGCTGCAGCAATCTAATCAGAAACCAGGCACTTATCACAGAATACTTTGAATTCTTAGCAATGGTGTACCATAATGCAGCTTCGCTGAGAAAAGCACCGTTCCTGCAAAATACCCCCAAATGACTGACAGAACAAAATGATACAATTACAGAATTAGAAGAGGAGAGGGAAGGAGATGTTAAGAGATATAAACAAGGGACAAAATCATGTTTCACATGATAATAATGTTCAGATGAAAGGAATGTGTTGGAGGATCATTGATGAATCAAGCCTGTTAGACATTTCAAAATACCTAAGTGAAATGGGAGTTTAAATCCCATTTTAGCGGTAACTTGAGTTCTAAGACCCACTGATTTTTAACAAGCCTTGCATTTCCAAATTACTTTTGAAAATAAGGCCGTGGTCCAAAGTTATTTTAGGAAAAAAACTCCTGTCATAGATATTATTCTGCTCATATTCGAATGGCTTAAATTATTACTTTTAATGTCTGAAGATTTTTGAACATAGAGAAATTGGAATACCAGACTCATCTTGTCTCAGTTTGTGGCTTAGCCTCACCTTCACTAGAGAGAGACATAACTCCTAATTCCCCATATTTCAGGTCTAGCAACCCATCACTGTACCCAACAGATAGCACAAATTCAGGGTAAACAGCGCATAGCCAGGACAGTAGTCTGACCATTTCACTAGATGTGAAAGACTGCAGAGTCATTTCCAGATCAATATGACTCACAAGTGTTCCAGTAGTCCTATGGAGAAACTCTTGGAATGACACCCTGGTGGAAACCTCTCTACCTGCAGGAGGTTCACATTTAGATCCGTAATTCAGCTCATTGCAAAGACTCTTGAAGTAGTATTATGAAATTGTAGCTATTTAAAATGCCCAAATTACCAGTGACTAACAACATGAACTTTCTTGTTGAGAAAAACACATTTTGAGTCAAAAGTCATGTCTCTGTATGAAAAATTTTCACTGATGAAAATGTTTCTATGTATGTGCTAGTTTTGAAGTTTGATATGGATTTGCGGTTTACTCCTCTGCCACAGTTTAAGCTTTCTACGGCAGAGTTGCAGGACAGCTCACGTGAGTGCTTCTCATCCACTTTAGTGTGAAGTCAGGTAGATTAACCAGTTCTCTGCTGACAGATCAAGCTAGTCTGAGAAGAAGAGAGGACCTCAGCAGTACAAGTGCAATTGGCACATCTTGTTCTGCAATGGATGTTTGACCATGGCTGTAGACATGTCTTGTGCACCCATGACACCACAATACTCCACAGCAGATGTATGCAGAACAGGGGTAATGACCCATGGAGGTAGGGATATGTCTGTGAAGACAGATTCTCTTCCCGGTTGATTTTCTTTTTTTAGTAGCAAGTTAGAAAATGCATTTTCTAATTCTACTTTGTGAGGGAGTAAACCAAAATGGGACATTGCCTGGTGTAAATCAGCACTGCTCTGTTGTGCCAATGTAGCTAGGCTTACTTACTTATCACCTGAGAGTTATTTTCAAATTTGTGCCATCCATCCCAGCTTGGTAAATGGTTTTAATATCTGATACATTTTTTTCAAAAAGACTAACATGTTCTTCAGATTTTTTAAAGCAAGAAGTGTTTTAAACCACATTACGTTGATTGCTTTGTGATACTGAGTGTATCTTCCCCAGTGAGTCAATCCTCAAAAAAAGGTAGTAGGAAGCAGCAGCTTTCAGTAAATTAAGGAGACTGCACATGTCAGAAGGAACTTCTGTGATATATGTGAATGATCGGCCAGCAGAATTAAGTAACTTTTTTGTCATTTCAGTCTGACGTAATCTCTCAAGCAATTTTTCCCAGAAGTATGTACTTGTCTTGATATGCAGAAACTCTGGCCACGGAGTTCACATGATTTTCCATACTCAGAGACTGTTTCTTTTGTTAGCTGTTACTCAGACGTGATTTCATGTTACCACTTTAATCCTGGTGATGAGTGATTCCTCAATGTAAAGCCAGGATGTTTCTCTTCACCATGCTGTTTTCCCACAGCTGAGGCTTTGGTCATTCTTCCTCTGGCCAGGCAAGACTGGACATTGACTTCTCCCTAAACTGTTAATGTGAACTAATTTGTACAGGTGATTGTGCCTCAAGGAAAGTTTCTTGGTTCCTGTGAAACGCTCCTGGCCCAGAGGACTGGTGATCTGCTTCTGCAGTGCTCCCACATCACAGCTGCTTAAGCAAAATGGGAGCTTCAGCAAAAATGAATTCAGATCCTCTGAGCACAAAGGACACTAGAACAACCTGCATCCCTACAGGTAAAGTGTTGTTTGGCTTGCTTCTGTGTCTACCAGCCACACATCATATTTCAGTTTGTTTGAATTCCTACATGCTCTGGATTTTCTCTTCAGGATACCTTTTCTGTTCAGGGAGAGAAAGAGACATACAGCCTGAAGGGAACAAAGCCACCTTGGAGGAGCCACTCTCAAAGTGGAGCAGGTTTTAAGGGGCCAGTACTGGGAGCAGTTCTGTGCAATGTTTCATTAAAGCCCTAGACGTTGGGCTGGAGCCAACACCAAACCAAGATGGGACAGATCAAAAGTGCGTTGAAGGTTGGTGGTGATGTTCAAAGTGATTTTAGTATCTAAGTTCACTGAAAAGCCATTGGCCAGAAAAAAAGGGTATGAAGGATCACAACTGATGGGGAGACAATGACATGCTATTGCAAAAAAAGGCAGATACCACCGTGGGATGTATCAACAAAAGAGTAGCTTGCAAATGCCATGATGTACTCTGCCCACTCTGGCCAGCATTGGTGAGGACTTTGGACATGCGGTTGTGGTTTCAGTTCTTACAATTGAAGAACAATATAGGCCAGTTGGAGGGTTGTCCTGAAGGGAGCAAAGAAAATGGTCAGAAGTCTGCAGTGTATGTTTGATGAAGAAATACTGAAATCATTTGGATTGTTTATCCAAAAAAGAGCAGAAGAAGGAGCCAAAGTGAAGGAGGGAGATAACTCTTCTCAAGTAAGGAAAAACATGTTGTAAAGATGTTCTCCCTCTACATGGTTTCATACGCCTCTATGGTACCCAGAAGAAGAAACATATCCACTGCACTTGCACAAGGAATTTCACCTTATGCAACTCTCAGATCCTTTCCTCGGCAAAGCTTTTCTTTCCTCACAAGTCAGTGGTCAGGGCTCCCTCGACTGGCATCTTCAAAAAGCAAAGATTTTAAAAAATGTTTACTAAACAAGGGAGTTCACTGGCAACACTTGCCTTCACTGAGGATTTGTCAAATATAAGTAGAGACCTGTGGATCAGATTCAGAGCTGGTGTAAGCGAGTGCAACATAACCTTTGAAAGAGTTCCTCCTCCTTCCACCAGACCTGAATTTAGCCCTTAATTTAACTCAGAGAAAAATGCAAATTAGCCTAATTAAACATACAGTTCAAGCAATCAAGATACTGGTTTTATACCATATTGATCTATTTTAAAATATCAACGTAGGACAGTTAAAAGCAAAGGGGGCAATTAATGTCTTTCCCTGGAAAGGTGTGAAAGGTACCTGTCAGGTTTCATTAAGTGTATTTATTCTTTCTTTTCAAATTGTCTCTCATTTGAGCAGACCACTCTTCCGGGTTAATGGTGACAGAAGACAGCCGCACTGCTGTAAGCATCCTACACAGCAAATGTAGCCTATTAGTGAAAGATGGGGAATCCTGAAAACGAAATACTTTATTGTTGATGCCTCTGAAATACCCCGTATGCCTATAACTGTCTCAGAAAATCAACGCTGGAGCTTGCTGCCTCTGGCTTTGTGAGAGACATAATATCTTTGGGCAGCACATATAAACAGTAAAAGAAAAAATTGTTATTATAGTAGCTTTATGAATGGGTATCTGAAGCACAGAAAGGTTAAGTTATTTGTTCAAGGTCATACAAAAAACTGTGAAGTAAGCAGAAGTTTTGTGCAGACCTCCTGAGTCCAGCTCTGGTGGGTTTTGATCTTGTTCCTCAGTCCTAAAGGAAGATCCATCCTTTAGTAGGTGTGTTGTTATGGCAAGTGACATCTGAAGGTGTAAGAAAATATGTTTTTCCGTACAAGCTTCACCCAGAGCTTGTCCAAGTCAGTGAAAAATCTCCCATTGGTTTCAGTGGGTCAGGTAAAAACTGCAAGGGGCAAGGCCATCCTCCGCTTTCGGGGAGAGCACAGCACGACTGTATTGGACCGCAAGGGATCAGCCTGGCCTCAGCCAACCAATGCATCTGCCCATCACCGGGAGAACTTGAGCTGCCATGGAGACCAAGAAGGAGCTGTGAGGAGTTTTCCTACTGGACTTTCTGCAGTGGAAAGGATGGAGCTAGAGACAAAAGAAGGGAGAAGAGGCGATGGACGAGGAGGAGGGTCTGAGTGTATTTCCCGGCGAAACCTGCCCTGTGCCTTGTGCGTGTTTCTGTGAGTTCCTCTGGAGCAGTACTGCAGGGCTGCGATCACAGCCGTACGGTTTGCAAATAACCAACAAATGTGAGCAGCCATAAGTCTCTGAGTTGTGACCTTTGATGGTGGAATAGATTTCCCTCGTGATGCTGAGATTCTTTGACAGCTGAGCCTGACTCCGAGTTTACATGTTTTGTCAGGCCAGCGTCTCTCAGGGTTTGTGGTTAGGGTGGCCTTGGTGACAGTCACTGTTTTCAGTTCAGGCCTGAAAGAGATGCTGGGCCACAGCAGCAATCCTTCGGATATTTCTCCAGCTGAAAATCTGCATATCTCTGAGCCTGACATTTTCTTCTCAGTAGTTTTTAATGTTATATGGATTTATAAGAAGTATAATTTATGCCAGTGCCATTTAATGATGCCCCTTTAACCAAAGATAAAACACTACCCATGTTGCTTCTGATTTAGCCTTTTTGGCCCGGTTGCTGCAGATCATTTTAGCAAGGGAAAGGTTGTCTGCCGTATGAATCCCCCAACCAGTGAAACTACTTTGTCTTAATTACCTCAGGACGAGAGAGTGCCCCTGAAGCAATCATCTTTGTTTGTTAACACACCCTATCTGCTGCACTACTCCCCATAAATAAAACATGACCAAGATTACAATGTCATGTTCCCGTGGACTCCAGACCCTGGTAACTGCTCAAGTAGAATGCACAAAAACATCCCACAGCAACCCGGTGCGTATCGGAGGGCATATCGAAGGGATGTTTCTCATTCCTAAGCAACCACATGCATACTGGCTTCTAATATTAAACACGATGTTTGCTCGAATGCTAACAGGACGTATAAGACATACTCTTTTTCGCCTTTGTCGCGGGTAAACAGCAGATCCCAGGCCAGATCTGTAGCTGCTAAAAACCAGTAGAAGCCCCAAGATGTGGCCCAAGTGTTTACCCTCTGCAGATTGCCTAATTGGAGCCCATACCCACAGTGTTAGCAATTACCGTGGCATTTGTGGGAGAGGGTTGTAGGTGATGTTAAAGAAGATTTAAGGATTTGCAAGTGTTTTGTCTAGGTTTTCTCTTGTTTTTCTCTGTGAGTGTTTGTCCGTTAGTGCTCTGCTAGCGTTGCTGTGCTCCCCTGGCAGGATAGCACTTGATTGCTTAGGCAAGGACAAATGAATACTATAAACAAATAGACTGGCCTCTTAAATGTCTTGGAGGGGGAGGTAACAGGTATCAGCTGTGAAATAGTTTCCGAGGCTTTGATTTTTAGAGGCAAAAATGGCGGTAGGGTCACTCCTGGACTGAATAGTGTCTTAATCTGTGGTTGATCTTGCTAAAATTAAGGGGGTTTGTAGGGCTAAAGATGGTTTAATGGAGGTTAAGATAAGGGCAGTGCAAAATCACCTCCTCTGAGAATAATTTGGGATTAGAGTAAGGGGTGGAATGAAGCTGCCCAGGTAGCTCAGAAATGCCCTCCTCCTCATGAGGAGGAACATGTATTTTGTTGCCATCCTTAAGGGGCTTCGGCTTTTGGTGCAGTGGCAACCTGGACCAGTGTGGTAAGACAGTAGGGAAGAAGGGCTGGTTTGATATCTGGCACCTTCTGCCTATTCTGCTGGGCTGCTTCAGAGCCATGTGACTTCAAAGGGGTCAAGGAGAATTCTTCTGCCCTTCTGGTTGTACAGGCCACTTCCATCACAGACATGCTGTGTTACACCTGTGTTGCATATCTATACATGTGTCTGGCCCAAAAAAGTTCATTTCAACGTACTCTCAACTCTCCCCTGCCTGTTTTTTCTTAAAGAAACAATGTTTTCCATTCTGCTTCCTTCTGTGCTTAAAAAAAACCCCATTAATCATGATATGAAATGGCCTTCCATTGATCCATGGATCAGTTACAAAGACCATAGGTGGTGTTTGCGTTTTCAAGTGGTTCAGCATGGTTCTTATTGAGAGAAGGTCCGCAGGAAAGATCCAAGATATGGAAAGAGGACAAGTAAGGAAAGGTCTCTTCAGACTGTGAAAGAGATATCTGAGGTCTGTAAAATCGTGTGGGTGGATAGGGATGGATGAAATGATGCTGGCTGGGGAAGGTCAGAAGTGGTTTTTCATCCTGTGTGCAGGTAAGCTGCAGAACTCCTTGCTGTATGTTTCTAAAGGTTTACATGCCTCAAAGGAGAGGCTTTGCAAGCTTGCAGAAGAGAAACCTTCTGAGGATTTCTGAATACACAGAAACCATCTCTGGCCTAGGAATTTGCTCAGCCACAAAGGGCTGGAGACTGGAAGACTATTTAGGGAAACGGTGTACATGTTGCCTCGATCTTGCTTCCTATGCACCTGTATTTGGGCACTGTTGGAGAAAGATGTGGACCCCACAGTTTGCTGCTGTGGTCATACTCAGGGCTGACAGTCAAATCCGTGTGGCTGCTGTGGAAGGCTGGTGTGTACATTTCAGAACACCTTTCTAAAACTTTCTGAAACAATCTTCAAAGGCCATCCTAGTCGAGGCCATCTTGTGTGTTTGCAACTGTGATGCTGTATTTGTTCATTTAGAATATCTCTGTTTCTGCGGCCCGTATTATACAAAAAATATTCCTCTATGTCCAGTCAGCTCTCAGTGTCTCTGCTCAGAGAATCAGCCGTGCCAACTGCCCTGGTGTTTTTTGTGAGAGAGACAAACATCTCCTGCAAGGGGAATCAACAGCTCTTTTTATAGAGGACACCAAACAGACATCAGAAAGGGCACACTGCTGTCTGACAGGCTGTTCCATGGATTATCAAAGGCAACTGCCTGCCAGTGCCTTGACCTGCTGCACGCTTTGGTCAGGCCACGCATTTCATTCATTTGTGATTTCAGAGATGCTTTTTGAAGGCAAAAACTCTTTTCTCAGCTAGTTGCTCTAAACGCAGGACTCTAAGTCTCTGTAGAATACTCCAGTCCTTTTAATGATTTGTGCCCTGTCGCTTACGGAGTTCTGTCTTTTCCCCAGCACTGCAATAAAGTGATTATTTCCCTCTCTTGTCCTTTCTTCCTACTACTGTACTTTCAAGTTCTGTTTTGTTTGTTCGGTGTTGTCTTGATAAATTCAATATTGTTCTTCCTGGTTTCCGCTCTCATCTTTGTCTTTATATCATTGTCTTGATTTACAAAAATCTGCTTTATTTCTTGAGCTTAAATCTCTATATCTGCCTTCTTATCTCTTGCAGTTGCCTTGTTTCCTCAGATACATCCCTGGCTTTTATCTGGCATCTCGCAGCCTCTCTTGGCAACTTTCTGCTAAGTGTCTTCTATTTCTTCATTTGTAGCACCATTATTCAGGCGGGTTTTACTCTGAGATTTGCTGGCTTTCATCAGTCGGGATGGCACACTGGAAGTTACGTAAGCACTGAAATGTTTTATTTAAAGGTTTCAGGATAAAATGTGTTTAAAAAAAAAAAGGGTGGGGTGAAAAAGAAGGGTGGCCAAAGCAATAGAATAATCTCTCGTCAAAGTTTACTGCAAGAAGAATCTGCTGGACAACAGCTTTAGTTTGCAGGAAAATATGAGGGGGGGGAAGGAAGAGCAAATCTCCATATTGCATCAAATCAGTGCAGCTCTGACTCTCCCCAGCTGTGGGTTTGGCCCTGGCTGTTAATTCATTTATCTTGCTCGGAGTCCTATCATCTGCAGAACATTTCAGTCATTTTGTGGCTGGGGAGAGAAACCTGTTGGGGCAGATTTCTGTGTCCGTGCAGAGGAGTAAGGATGTTGTGAACCTGCCCGTGCCCAGGTGTGTGGTGCTACGGGTGGAGCTCCTCAGCTTCTTCCCTCTCCCACGGGCAGCCGTGTGGGCAGCGGCTCGGAGGGATGGCTGGGCTGTCATGGGAGGGCTGTAGGCTGCTGGTGGAAGGGGCTGGTGGTAGATAGCGCTTTCTGCCCCCAGGAAGGGGCAGGAGGGGGCTGTGTGCCGCCGCCGGGGCTGTCTCTGAGCTGCTCAGCCTCCCAGGGCTGCTCCTGGGCTGACTCGTCCTCATCAGCTACTGCTGTCCCGGGGCTGCACCTGGAGGTGTGATCTGAGCCATAATTTGTTGATGAAAGGGGTCTCATAATGCAGAAAGTCTGAGTTACTGACCTCTGGGTCCTGTTAATTAAAGGTTGGTGATCCAGGCAGGAGAAGACCCAAGAAATCACATTTTTGTCCCACGTAAACATTGGCTATTGGGGGCCGCTGCTTTCACATGCTGACGCTCGGGGAGACTCCAGACAGACCAGTGAGTTAACAGACGGAAACTGGCCTTGTAAATCTGAACTGCCAGTTTTTGCGACAATGAACAAAAATGTAATTGTTTAACCAAATGTATGTGTCATAACTTGGTGACCTCAGTGAATACACTTTAATTAAGTCCTTTTGTTGCTTTTCACCCCTTTCCCCCCAAGCAATTCCAAGTTTTTGAAAACAGCCAAACAAAGTCTGTTGTGATTATTATGTATCTGACAGAGCTGCGAATGACCCACAACTATAAAAACACAATATACCAGCTCCCGTCTTTGGCTTTCAGGCAGGACTAGCGGTAGCCATTACTGGGGTAATGAGAACTTCTCAACTCTCAGTCTGACGTGCTGCAGTCATCCCCTAGGGCGAAGCTGCCTATGAGCTGCTCAGCTGCTCTGAGACTGCAGCCTTCCCCCGAAATCAGGGGAGCCAGGCTGGTATGTGTCAGCTCAGGATTTGGCCCAAGGACATTTGCTTTTGTCTTGAGAAAGGGACAGTCTGTAACTGTCTCATTCAAGTTGGAAACGTGCCCTCAAGGCATAAAGCACAGGAGATTATAGGGGCTGCAGGTGGGATGGAGCTATGGAAGCCCTTCAAACAGGTTTGAAGAAAAGGTTCAGAAAGCCTGGGTGATGTGGAAGATGGAAAACAGAGGACAGACCAAAAGAAGCAAGGAGAGAACGAGGAATGCATGGGAACAATATCCAGGCCAGGGAAATGGGAAGGCAGTGAGAAAGAGCCGGGCTTTGTGGGAGGTGAGGGTCAGCAGAGGGGTTGGGTGGGTTTCCGTGCTGGGCACCTGAGCGAGAAGTGGGAGAATGGGGAAAGATTTGGAAACTGGAAATACTCATTTCCCAGTTGGAATAATAAGGCATAAGAGGACCCGGAGGTCCCAGCAAGGCTGGAAGTGGTATGATCTGAGGCAAAGGGCTACGTGTGGGGCTGGTGAAGTGTGTTTGAGTTTTCGTTGCAGGAGCAGGTGGAGAAAGGGGCTTGATTGAACAGGTAATTATTCTGCTTTTGCAGACCTATGGAGAATTTTCTAAACTCAAGAGAGGATCACGGAGAGGCAGACCATTGAAAATAACTAAGTGGATGATCTCATTCCATTATTTTTAACTCCATATACCATTGATAATTAATTTGTCTGACACCATATTGATTTTCTGTCTCTTGTTTTATTGTCAGTGTTTTGTTTGCAATATATAACTGCTAAAGTTACGATTAACCCGTATTGCCCTGTCCAAACACATCTGCGTATGTTTAGACGCACAACATGAATATGATGCCTTGAAAAGATGCTTGCAATGTACAGTAAAATGCTCATGCCTGTACTCATGAAAAAAATTATGCGGGGTGCTTTCACGGATGAAGGTAGAGCTGGAACCGATGATATATGGAGCCCTGTTTGGGGAACATAGTAGATACCTCCTCATGAAATTATTCCTGTTTCACCCATATCTAGGACAAAGGATCTGTACAAAATATTCTTCTGTAGATTTTTACCTAACTGATTAGCATTTCTAAGGGAATACTTATGTTCAAGCCAAATCAGGATACTTTGCATTTCTTGAAAGAACTTGCCTTTTGATAACATTAAAAACCTTGATATGCATAAGCTAAACATGTGATTCTCTGTTTTTTCTTGGTGGCCTGACATTGTTTTCATTGTCTTAAATGTTAGCTTTCTTGCTTCTAGAGCAATTAATTCTGTTTTGAATCTTCAGTATAGCTAATATGCATATTTACACACACACACACATTCTCCCTTTTCTTTGACTTAGGTTTTCAGTCCCACACTGTGAACCTCAACCACCAGGAACAGCAGTTCCTTTGGGTAATTTGCAACAGAATAGCCGAAAAGCTAAACCCAAACCCTCCTATGCACCTTGGCTTCTGCACCGTCAGTTCTGTGTGGCAGAACGGCTTTGCTTTGCCATCAAAATGCACAGAGTCAACCGGAGACAGCCCCAGAGAAGCACCTCCCAGTCATGATGAGAGTGCTCACAGTCCCCTTCTCCTCCCAGCTGTTCATTCGCCTGCAACTGAGATACCCCGATCCTCCAAAATATTTAATCCATCTGCAATTTCCCTGACGACTGCCCAAAACTGTCCTTCCCGGCTGCCAACAGCTCTCAATACATCCTAGACAAGCTGACTAAACATCCTCCTTCCTCTCATGATATATGCCAGCAATCATGGCCACGCTGTGTTGTCACATCTTGCGACTGCTCCTCCTGGATTTTACATGACATTATGGTCTGGAGGCAGCCGAGTCCTTACGTTCATTCTTATTTGTGAGTAGGTCAGTGGTTAGTGCTGGTGCAATTTGTGTCCATGCTGGCATGAAGAAATAGGCATCAGAGCCTGGACATCTGGGAGGATGAGTAGGCTCCTAGCTCTGAACCCCCAGCCTCTGAACATATGGGAGTTCAGTCTTAACTTTGTCACCAAAGCTCTTTCCTGAAGGCAAATGGTGTGAACATTTGTTGCAGAGGTTGCTTTGGGTGTTAAATAAAACTACAGTTCATAGTATGAGGATCACTAGGCTTAGTCATTTCTGATCAGAAATGGGCCCAAGCCACAACTTCTCACTTGAATTCTCTTGGGAACACCTGGGATTATCCACTGACATTTGTAGGAAGCTACACAAATGGCATTCTGGTGGTGGGCACTGATAGTTTTGCTCTTCTGGCTCAAGAGAGCACTCTTCCATTTGGGTAAAGCTTGTCTGTGAAGGAAACACAGCATTAGGAAAGGTCTCTGGCAATTAAAACAAAAGCCTAAGAAGCTAAGGACCATCACAAGCCTCACAGTCTTCCACTCCAAGTGTGAGACATGCTTTGTGACCTTGCTTTATCCAGTATGCAGCAACATGTGCAGACAAAACCAGAAAAAAAAAATGCCTAGGAAAACAAGAGGCCTGGCGCCACATACTCCTCCTCCATGGGGAGATGATGAGAGAACAAAGAACATGTGATGGATGTGAGACACATCACATAATGTGATGTCCTCAGATACTCAGATGAGCAAGTATCCAAGTTTCGACAGGACAGAAAGACACCTGAATTTCTGCAACAGATTTCAATGGAAAGTGAAGATGCTGGGGTGAGTGTTTCGGTGCCACAGTACTCTTCTTGCAGTGAACGTTCATGGATCATCAAATTTAGTGGTTAGTATAGACATGTTTTCTTCTGGACATTTCATGGCATTCCTGACTTTATTAAAATCATGTGTTGTACTGCTGTGCTTTTTTTTATTTTATTCTTCCTTGTATGTAGAATGTCCTAGTTTGACTGCTGGTCCGGTGGCTATTTTCCAGGAAAACTGTTTTGTAACAGCTGGCGCACGTTCCTTGACTTTAGCTCATAGACTATCAGAGTTGAAAGTCTGCCTGTAATCATGTAATGGAGACAGGGCATGTTTTTAACTTACATAGTTAGGCTGAAGCTATGACAGCAAATATCACTTTCCCTACAGAGAAATCTATAGATAGGCAGAGACAAAAAAAATAATTGTGACTGAAGGAAAAAGTTCTTCAGTTCTGCTCCCACATTGAGTGACTGGAAGTCTGTAGGTGTGTATTGTTGGTACCTGCTGTGACTACTTGCCCGTGGGAGATAATTTTCACACAGAAGGATTAACAAAGGCCAATTCCAATACTGCCCAAAATCAGGACCTGCTTTCAGTAGGGAAAACAAATTTCTTAGTTGCTTTTTGGAAGTGAAGCTTTGAAGAGAATTCTTCTGGAAATTAAGCTTCAGATAACCAACAACCATCATTTAATACAGTCTCACGTAAATCACACAGGGAGAACTGAAATAAAGGAGTTTTGGAATTTGCTGCCCATAACCATCTGACATATCAGATCCAATCTTCAGCCATTGTAGTATCGCAGTGATTGTTGAATGTGATGCTTTTTGCAAGTTCTGATAATCTGGCTTTGTGATTTTTCAGGGTGTGCAGGAGAGAGTGGTTCACTGGGCAAGAGATGTTTGTGACATATTCGGGGAAAACAACTAATAGATTTCTTTGTCCCTCTGAGTGTTGCCTCAGTTGGTGGGGTTTGGGGAGATGTGTAATGGGAAGGCCTGACGGGGTTGTTGACTCACACAGGAACCGCCTGTCTCCTTCACTTCCTCAGCTGATCCCTCTCACATGATTTACACTGTTCTAAAAGGACAGGCCAACAATTCAGGACACCTGCAGCAGCTTCCGTGTTTGTCTTTCTGAGCTTGAGTTGAGATAGGGCAAATTCTGGTCTCAGAAGGCTGAGCTTGGCTCTAGTTGCCCTCCCGTTGCAAGCTGTCCTCCCCGCCTGGGGCTGAGAATCAGAGGCTCTGCTCACCAGTATGCTGCTGGACAGGGATGCCATGAATATCCGCATCTGCTCACTGGGGTCCTTGGCCCCTCAGTTTTGTTCCCTTCTGTTTCATCCTCCCCTGCAGAAAACAGTTGGCTTTCTGGGTAAGGCGTCCAACCAGATACCTGCTGAAATGAGATGTTCTGTCCTAGCGTAGATCTAGTCTGCCTAGTGTAAAGATTCAATCTGGAAAGCGGGCTCTAAGGCACAGCATTAAAAAGGAAGTTGAAAATTATTTAAACATGAGTCTTAGCAGGGGAAAGCTGTAATCTGAATGTGTGTTTTAGCTCACTGCAAATATTTAGTGGCTGTAGATACACGAAATGAATCCATTGGCTTGGCTTCCTCTCGGAGGTGGGTGCCTTGATATGGTGCGTGAGCTGCACACTCATTTGACACGTAGGAGGACGTAACCCTGCTGAGCTGCAAAAAATGGGACATCATAAGCAGTGGGATAGTCGTCTGCCTTCTTGCAGTCAGCATATTTGGGTTCATTATCAGCTGGGCTGATTATGTCAGGTTTAATGCTTTGCTAACTGTGGCTGAGCGGAGCGTGGTTGGCTTAGCACACTGGCAGAGTGTTCGTGTCTACCCACAATACAGCATACAGACGTGCTACGTGATTGTTCCTATGCCGGGAGGAGGGTAGTCTCAACAGAAATTCAAGATATTGGAATTTTCTGTTGTAGATAGTAAGGAATGGAAGTGTTAGATTTTGGGTCACAGTGTACAAAAACACTATGGGAAAACCAGCATGCATTGTTCCTGCAGATAAACACAAAACAAACAAGAAAACAAAGGCCTGCAGAAGGCAAAGGAGCTGCCAGAGAAAAATGTGAAATCCACTTTAAAGAGGAAAAAAAGCAATAAGTCAGCACAGCACTAACAGTAACGCAGAAGGTGACAAGTAACCTGTCTCTTCAGAACCCCAGACAATGGCTTCTCTTTTACAGCTGTTGTCATTTCATTTGAAGGACATTAGTAGCTTCATCTTTACTGCACTCATGGGAAGAAAGGAGAAGAGGCAGCACCCAGAAGTTACACTTCCCTGAAAGGAAGTGTTAAGGGTTATTGGGTAAGCTAAAAAGGTGGACTAAAAGTGAAGTGATGTCCTTGGCGTTTGATGTTCAAGCACAAAAAGAGAGAGAGCCAAAGCGGTGCATAGTTCAGGTTTTAGTCCTTCCTGCACGTATAGTGTCCTCTCTCATAAAGCACTTCTTGAAAGCAGAGTTTTCAAAGATATCAGGCATAAATGTGTCACATAAGCAGCCTATCAAAATACAATATCCCTTCTTGGGAAGCCACCTTTCCTAATGTGCTTTTTACGTACCTAAAATAACAACATTAAATGTGGTGAGCAGAACTTTCTTATACACTTAAAATTCTCATCAATTATATAACTTAACATTGTTTCACACCAAGTTCTTTCTTTTATAGTTTTCGTGAGCTTCCAACTCGCTTGGAGAATTAAGGTGTTTTCTTCTGGGTTTAAGAGAGTTACTTTTTTCATGCCAGTATTGTACAAAGTCTTGTGTTTACCTTGCAGGCATCTTGATGTTGGTGCCAATGCAATTTATTCTTGTGATGATAAGAGACTGGCTTGTACTTGGTTCTTCTGTTAGCAGGGTGTTTTGAAAGTCTGTTCTGATGTTTACCGGTTGTTTGTCTGCTATGTTCCTTTCCACATCCTGC
The DNA here is from genome assembly GCA_008921705.1 of Burhinus oedicnemus. Classification (NCBI taxonomy): domain Eukaryota; kingdom Metazoa; phylum Chordata; class Aves; order Charadriiformes; family Burhinidae; genus Burhinus; species Burhinus oedicnemus. The sequence goes on from VFFE01007008.1 coordinate 289,793, forward strand.
TGACTGAGTGTCAGTGCCACCTTCATGTTAATGTCCTGAGTTTGTAATAAGTGTGTATCTGTGATATTTGTGAATAATATGCCCAGACACTGCTGTGCTACATGATTGAAGCTTTATCTGATCAACACACGTATCTTCCTCACAAATATATTATTTCTCCTGAGATTACATTTGATCCCAACAGGGTCTCCTGATGGTAGTTTTGAGATGTTGCTGGTACATCAGCTATTGTATGCTTTGAACTTTGGAAGTCTCACTTTTTGTCTTACTTATCCTTTCACTGTTGGCTCTAATAAAGCTGTAACGACACGGGGACTGTTGGCATGCATCTAGATATCAGCCTGGTAAGGTCTTTTGTGGGAGAGATCCTCTCGCTCTATTTTTTTTTCTCATTGAGGTTTTCTGTAATAGGCTGGAAATTTTTTCCTTTCTCTACTTGACCAGCTTTCACATTTCCTGGTAAATTGCTCAAACTCATTGCGAACAAACTAGTGTCTATTGTCTGAAATTACAGAGTGTGGGATAACATTCGTGATGAAATGCTTTACTGCTTTGTTTGGGATGGTCACTGTGGTAGTGTCTGACAGTTCGTCTCGTTTCCAAGAGGAGGGTTTTATATTAAACAGTTTAGCATGAGCATATCCCTTGTTTTGACCAGATCGCTTTTTCTCAAGATGCTGCTTTCTGCAGTGCCCTGGCCAGACTCCAAGTCCGGGAATAATTTTCTGTCTATAAAAATCCCTCTCAAAGTTACAAACAGTCAAGTCCTAAAGACTCTTGAACTTAATTTGTCAGGTTAAGGAAATGTCAGCTTAAGATAATGAGGAGAAAGCCTGAGATGTTTGTTCCTTTTTTCTATTTTTCTAAATTTTGATGAAATAGAACTTCAGTTTTTTATTAAAAATCTGCAAAACATTTTGGAATGTTGAATATGTTTCTCCTATTTTTTGACATATCCTCTGTTTCAGGCAGCTGTTGGGGTGTGTACCTCACAAATCAGTCTGTACTTCTGTCATGAAAAAAGATGTTATTGAACTCTTACATCATCCTGTAAATCACGTTTTCCAGTGTAATGAATTATCAATTTTAAATAGCTTTGTTTGCTTGTTTAATAGACATTTTGATCAAAAGTTCAATTTAAAAAAAATATTTGTCAAAAGAAAATTCTCACTTCTCATATCCTGAGTTTTCCCCAACTGAAGTGAGATTTTGTTCCCATGCAAATCCTTTCCAAATAAGATTTTATCAGTTTTCTTATTCCATAACTAAAATTGCCCAATCTTCTCCAATATTCAAGTAAAAGGTTTGCAAAATATCTGCAATGAAGAAGGAAGTCATGATTTGTAAGCAAAATTTGGCTTGTATTTGAGCAAAGATTTATCAAGACTGCATGGAATCCCAAGTCATTGGAAAATAAACCTAAACAAATGCACATTGGCAGTTTCATGAGAATGAAAAGAGAAGTAGGAAATTTAAGGATGTATTGTACTGTATGGAACAAAATAGTTAAAGGTTGACATGTTATATTTTGGAACGAGAAAAATAGAATTAGTGACAAGTCCCATTGAGATCCTTTGGGATGGAAGATGGCACATAGTGGCAGGATGCACAGTATTTGCTGTATTATTATAATCTTTCTAATTGTTCAGAGAAATAAAATGTACTTTGCTTGCCATCCTGTCCCTCAAATTTCCATCCCCTCTTAGAATATGCATTTGAACAGTATAAAATGATGCTTTGGCAAGCCCTGTTGAAGATAATTACACAGACACTTTATTTAGGTCAAAGCAACTGGGACTACAGTTTCTTCTTCCAAGTTCCTAGAGATTGTTATTTTTGCGGAGGGGTCATCTGCATAACTTAGAAATGAAGAGGCCCTTGCATTGTATATGAGGCATAATTTTGTTTTTTTTCCCCTGTTTGCCTTTGATCTGCACAGAATGAGGAAAACCTCCTCCAGTTTGAATTTCAGAATTACACGAATTCTGAGTTTGGAGAATCACAGTGTGCTGGGAAGAAAAGGGAGAGCTGGTTCAGCTGCTGTAATGCTTTCTATACGAAAGGAAGGAAGTATCTTAATAGCATGTTGCAAAAACAAATGCATCGTGTGCGCGTGTGCACGCGTGTGTATGAGTGCACGCATGCCCATGCCTCCAACTCTGTGGTTGGAGTTGGCACAGAGAGCCCAACTAACAAATAAAGCTCTGACGGGTTGTGTTAATCATTGCTACTCTTGGAAAACCACTTTCGTAGGCTTTAGTTTGTAAATCTCATGCATTACTCAGATGTTTAGCGCTCTCCTTCTGGGGAAACATTTTGTAAACCACATGTGTCGTTTCTCTTCTGTAAACAGAAGAGGAAAACCTAATTTTGGGGTTCACCAGATTTACAAGGTAAATTTGCAAATTTGCAAAAGCCAGTCCCAGGCTATGCACTAAAAGTTGCAATTACTGATGCATCCTATATAGAACATGAGGCTTGTTTTAAAATAAAATTGCCAGTAAGCTATGAACCTTGTGTGATGTGTAAGCATAGGAAAAGCTACGGCAATCCACCCATCCTCCAATTTATTGATGTCCCAGAAGACCTGAATTTGGCTCACTCTTTTTTCATACTAAAGTAACAGCCTGAGGGTGATGGGGTGTCACATATGTTGAGTTTCCAAATAAGTTAAGAACTATGTTCTCTTTGTGCTTTTCCACTAGCTGTATATCTGATGTGTACCATATAAAATTAATAAACAACAGGACATCATGGGTGTAACTCTTTTAGTCCCTGACATTACAGTAGGTAATTTCTCTGTTTTCATATAGGCCCTATACAATACCTATAGACTTATTCATATCTATAAAACCATAACCATATATTTTATGCGTATATTATTTTATCTGTATTTGTAAAAAATAATGTGTTCATATGTTAGTTTAGAATATATCTTTACAAATATAATAAAATGTCAGAAAAGCTCTTGCTGTCTTGAGAGTACAAGTGGAAAACATGGTTTTTTTCTGTATTGTCACAGAACTCCAAAAATCCTTCTGTAAAACTGCAGCTGTGTGGTGCTCTTTGGCTGGTAGCCTGTGCAGTGGAGGGATGGCATCAGGCTCCTGCCGTTACTTACCAAATGATTCCCTCCTTGCCTTAGTGCTGGGAAAATATTCTCCTTCAGTTATCCTAGATATTTTATATATATATATAAAAATATCTGAATTTTTGGAAAAGAATGGAAGCTTTCTTTAATCACAAGCAGGAGAAATTTAACATATGATTAAATTAGGATATCATGGGGTGCTTTTTTTGAAAATATATGTGCCACAGGGATGCTAGATCCATAACATCTTATGTTACTTATTCTTCAGAATCCTTTTCCATTCTTACATTTCCTACCTTATGACAGGTGCAGAAGCAGAGGGATCATCTAAGACCAAAAGGAAAAGAAAAGAGAAAAACTTTGCTGAGATGATGGAAGTTTGTACAGTCCTTTATTTACTCAATCAGACGACTATATGACTGTCCTGTGAAGTGGAATCATTTAATTAGGAGATGGTACAAGTATTCAACCGAAGTGCTACAGCTAAATTCTGTAATTGCCACATGGAGCATCAACTGTGTCTTCTTGTATGCTGTCTGCTCCTATAAGATTGCATCGGTATGATCTATTGTGCCATCAATATTCCTTCTTATTTTCAATGGGAAGTCCAGTGAGACCCTGCAACCTTGTCAGACTCCTGAATAACTTGCTTACAAGGACCAATTATTATAAAGGAAAATTATGAAAAGTTTCATCTGCCAAAATTAACTTTTGACTAGCATTCGTTTAGTAGCCTTGATTGAAGTATCCCCTGATACAGAGAGGCTGTGTTTTAAGAGGGCAAGTGATATTCAATGGTAATAACTGCAAAACAGTCATATAAAGGGAGGAATCCTCCCTAAAATCCTTGTCTGTTCATGTCTATATGCCTATGGACAGGATGGTATAGGTACCCAGAGATGCTGAAATAGTTTTGGAGAGTTGTTCAAAAGGATCAGCTCAAGAAAAGCAAAGGGAACATGAAGAATGATTAGATAAAGAATAGAGGGAAAAATCAAAAGCATCATTGTGTTATTATGCATGTTCATGACATATCTGTATCTTAACTCAATCTGTATCATAACTCAATGTTTGTCCTCTCCAAAGAGACAAGGGTAACCTGAAAGCGGTACAGAGAAATATGATGTGTTTTACCAGATGCAGGAATGCCTTCCATACATTATGGACTGGAAAGAGTTGGACTTTTTAGCTTGGAAAAGAACTTCTGAGGGGATATGACAGAAGTCTATAATATAACAAATATTGCAGAGAATGTGATTAGGGAAGCATTAGGCTCTGTTTTTTGCTATCCAGTGAAATTATTAGGTTTAAAATAAACAAAACCTTCCTTTTTTTGTGCAGTGCATAATCAAAAAGGAGAATAGGATATAGTGGAAGTGAAAAGCAAAAATGAGTTAAAAAAAGAATTAGACATATTCATTGAAGTCCAGCGGTGGTTGTTAAACCATACGTTTCAGAAGTAAACTCTGCTTCATGGGGTCTTTAAAACTGATCGAGGGAAGCCTGGCAGGTAAACTGGAGACAAGGCCCAGTCTGGAGCTCCATCTCTGCTGCTTCCCCACACATCCATCACTGGGCGCAGGCTGGGCAGATTGTCGTCTGGTCCAGGATGGGTTTCATGTTCTTATGTGTCTGGTGCTTAGAAATCTTGTCTTATGCTAGGTTTATTTTATTGGTTTTATTAGCCTTTTTTTACCACCTTAAGACCTTTTATTTGCTGCTCTTCCCACCCTCTTAGGTCCAGTCAAACAAATCTGGGAGACAGTCCCTGTGCTAATGGGCTTGAGTATAAAAACAAGCTGTGGGAGAGACCACAGGAGCCTGCAGAAGTGACTTGCTCCTGCTCGTACAAGCACTGAGTGCTAGTCAGGAACAACTTTATCTATCTGTGCTGAATTCTTGACCTTGTTAAAATCAATGGCAAACTACCTTTGGCTCCAAAAAAGTTAGCTGTTCACCCTTTGTAATGAAAATTCTGTAGACATTAGTTAGTATACTGTATTCTGAATTATGATATATATTAGAATAGGCTAGTCCAGGCTAGAAAAGTAATTACAGAGTGTTCTTTCCAATTAATGGAAGCCTATTTACCTTACCTTCAGAAACTCTGAACTGCTTCCATCACTGTGCGTGATACTTATCACAAGCTGCCTTGGTGATTATCCAGCAAGGAGCTGCAACTCTGAACTCATGGAGAGCTCTGAGAACCCAGGAGAGGCAACAGACAGCCCTTAAGAGACAGCATGCATCTAGCAAAATCAGTTTTAAAATGAGTTCATCCCTTTTTTCAGGTATATAGATTCCTGCCCTGCATGCTGGTGTTCCAAGCCTCACTCTGTCTAAATTTTCTACCTTCATAAGTTAAATTCAGCATGGAAAACCCCTGGGGAATATAGCAGTGCCTGTGAAAGGGGGACCTGGATGTTCTTGATTACGAGATGTATATCTCAAATAGAGTAGGAATGATTTTAATCCAGATTATGACATTTGTATTCTTTTCAAGTTAGTCTGCATAAGGGAAAACTTATTAACATTTCAAATCTATGGTAGAAAAATTATTTTCCATATTAAGATAAAAATCTTCAAGTTAATTTTAAATGTTACATATTTGGTTTTTTTCTTGGTTTGCTTTTTCTTTATGAGATTTCTCTTGTTCCAGTGCATTTCATGAATAATAATCTTAAGTCTTCAAAATAACAATAGCACTTGGATTTTCTTCCACATTAACTGGACTACATTTTTTGAACACATGCTAGAGATTTGGAGTCACATCCTTGTGAAAACTGAATCAAAGGAGCTGTGTTGATTCACGCAGTCTGAAGATTTTTCTCTGTGTTCTGGGCCCTGCCACTAGCCCCAGATTTCATGCTACAAGAAACCATGAGAGCTTCCATCATCGCTGTATAACTAGCTCTATGCTTCCAAAAGCCAGGAGAAGGAGAAATACAAATGGTCTGGTGAATCTTAGTACTAGAAATTGGCTTAAATTTAGTAGTACAAAGTGCAAAGTACTTCACTTAGGAAACAATAATAAGAATTTCTGCTAGAAAAAGGAGACTTGTTTAGACAGAAGACAAATATCTGCATGTCAAACATTGCAGACTAATACACAGAGATGTGCCTAAGCCATTGACAATGATGTGGCTGTGAAAAAGGCAAATGCAATCCCAGGTAAGACATACCTAGTAAAAATAGCAAAATATTAAGGATACTGCATATGGCATGAGAAGGATCTCCTCTGGAATAGGGTGTACAACGTAATTCTGTTCCCTCTTATTGAGTGCAGATTAACTTAAGTGGGGAAAAAATGTATACATGAATCTACTGGGAAGAAGACAGGGAAGAAATCTGTCTCAGGAAAAGAGACAGAAAGAACTTGATGAGAGAAGCTAGTGTCCTGCCTCAGCCCTCCTGCCTGAGAGCATTATTTGTAGCTCTGCAAGCAAAAATGGTATAAAAAACACCCAGACCACCATTCCGTGGTCAAACAATGGCTGAGAGCTACATGTAGGCCCTAAAACCAATCGCTTCTTATGTCCTTTGAGATTTCACAGCTTGCTTTCTCACAGATGAATTTTAATATATCTGTCAGTCTTCTTTAGGTAGGAAAAGTAGCATACAGTATGCAACACTGAAACTATTTCCTATCCACTCTCCATATGGACACCGTCAGAGGAAGCTGCTTCACATAAAGATATTCTTAGTGGGAGCATAACAGCATCCGCGTGAGGATGGAACAGGGGATTAACTCTCCCTAACTGTAGGTGCCTAAGGTGCTTCACATAGAAGCCGAGTTGTATCCAGAGGGCAATCAGATCTTAGGTGGGTTGAAATGCCCTGGGGAGATGTCTCTCTCCTGACTAGGCGGTGTGATTTGGCACTTGGGTTTGGTGTCTCAGACAGTGTCTCTGTAACATCTCATAGGTGAATCCCCCCGCTTTGTGCAGAATTGCTGGTGTGCTGCAAATTCTCACCTCAATGTAAATTGACTTCAAGATGAAGATGAAGCCAGCATCAAAGAACAAAATCAATGGTTGCTTTGTCACTGATTTGAAGGCAAGAGGATTGGGTTTAAATTAACATTCTTATCCAGAATATGGCTTCTTAAAATGTATACTTTGCCACGAAGCCCTTCCTCTCAGGGCAAGAAGATGGTAGTTAACTCATCCCAAGTTTCTTTACTGGTCGCTTCTACATGATTAATTCAAGCCTCAGAGGAAGAATTACTTCCAGGTTGACTTTTCCACCGGTTGGAATCTCTCCTGTCAGGATTATGAAGCTGTCTCCCACACAATTTAAAAACCTCTTTGATGTAGCCTGTATCTTGCTCTAGCTGTACAGTAAATATCTGGGAAATTAAACTCTCCAATGGGGAGGGTATCCTGTGGTTACAAGTATCTTGAGAGTTGGTCCAAGAATTATTATTCTTGCTTTCCTCCAGTCTTGGTGATCTATAGCGTTTACCTCCTGTAGATTCCCCTTTGATTTTCATTCCTTTTGTCTTTATCCAAGAATTTCACTGCCCTATTCTCCATTTTCATATTGTCGTCTGCTGGCATTGGAGATGTTTTTCACATACAAAACCATCCCTCCTCTGTCTCTTCCCGTTGTATCTCTTCTATATAAATTGAACCTGTCCGTACTGATATTCTGGTTATGAGAATCATTTTACAAGGTTTCACTTGCACTCATACTTTCTGTTATTTAGTGATACTTCTAGTTCTTCTTGCTTGTTTCCCATACAGAATTTCCATTCACATAAAGCCACTTTATGACTTTAGTACTTTTATTATTCATCTTCTATTTCAGGGCCTCAACTTCTGTCTTATTTCGTGTGTTAAAAGCACACACTTGATTCTTTGGATTAAGTAAAAGCTTCTCCTTTCAGCTTATTTTAAAGCCCACATAACAAGCCAATTTTGTACCTGAGAAGTTGTCACTCTCTCTGTTTTAGTGGAGACCATCTAAGCAAAGCAGCCATCTCTCGTCACAGAAGATAGCCGAATGCTCTCTGATTCTAAAATCTTTTTCTCTGTGCTGTGGGAGAATATAGTGATTGGTGTCTCATATCTGTCTTCGCTTTTCTTCGCCAATGCATTGTATTGGAAGGCTCTGTGAAAAAAATCACCTGGGTTGATTTCAGCTTTGTTTTTTTCCCTGTTTCTTTTCCTTGATCTCTGAGGAGGTCTTTCATCTTCCCTAAACAAAATTATAGCTGTTCCTTAAGTCAGAGATTTCTTATCAGAAAAAAACCTTCCTTCTAAAGAAATAAATAAATAGAAAAAAACTAGGCGAATATGAAACAAATGTTTCACATTGCTGTAGTTATCAGTATGCTAATGTCCGCGCTCTGCAGTATTACTGTGGAAATACTGCGGTATTACTGTGGAAACAGTGATGTGGGTTACTAAAAGAAAGATGATCTACTGTCAAATGGCTGCCAAAAAAAGAGGGGTCAATTTCTTTATGAGCCTTCCTATTAAAAAGAACAGCAGAAAACCGAAAGTCCAATCTGATTCATATTGCTGCAGATTTTGAAGGCTGAGCTCAAGGCATCACAACAAAATTGCAGCCCCAGCACTCCGGGAGATGTTCCTGGGCTGCGCAGGATCACTGAAGGGATAAGCAGAAATATTATTTGTATTTTAACAGATAAATGTCAGTTAGCTGTTTTCCTGTTTTAACAGGGAATTTGAATGATGATTCCTGAGTTTCTCTGAGGTTGGTTCACTTAGCAGCACTCTTTGATATTTGTGAAATGCCAGCTTTCTATGAATATAGGAGTTTGGCAAAGAACGAGAGAACTATTCATTAAAATTCAAAAGTACATAAATGACAAATAAGGAAGTAATTTAGAGGATGTATTTGGCATATGGGGTGTGGAAACCAACCAAGTAGCCTACTGCAACTTTGACTATATTTGAAGTCATGTATTTAACTCATCCTTCTGATCCCAGGCTGGCTGGAGTCTGCAGAGGAAGCATTTTCAGTCCTGTGAGAGGCACCAGGTGTGCTCTGTGCTGAGGTCAAGTGGTGGCCTCGAGACATAGTGAGGCCAGGCTAAAGGCTGAAGAGCTGGGCTATCTGCTGCCCGTGCTCCGTGGGGTTGATGGAAAGTGACAACACCGACGTAACCAAATGACAAATAAGGTAAATACGGTGATGTAAACAAGAGCTTAATTTTTTATATCTATTGCTACAGGAGGCCAGGGATGGGTGTTTTCCTAACAATGGCAATTTTTTCTCAAGAAGGGACAAAGGCAACACATTGTTATCTCTCCGCAAGGATTAGAAGAGCTTGCTTTGTCTCCACTATGCTTAGAGCTGCCCTGCCTTTGGATATCATCTTGAGCAGGGCAACTTGAGGAGGGTTTTTGCCTTGCCTGGGCTAGAAGCCTGGGATGCTGAATATTTGTTGCTATTTGTACTTAGAACAGACAGATGAAACCTATGTTCTGGGATCACCTGTACATGTCAACTGCACTGTTGACGTGTAGAAACAGAATGATTTCTACTCAAGCTCACGTTGTCTACCAGGCAAGAAACATCTCAGAGACGTCAGAGCTTCCTTTGCACGAGCAATTGTCTTTGCATGCCGCAAGGATTGTGCAGACTGCATTACGGATCTGTGTTGCTGCCTGGAGTTTGCAAACATGCCTTAGCTCCCTTTTCACAGGCAGTCGCTTGCATGGGAAAAAGCTAATGAGTTCAGAGGCAAGGTTTGAAAATATGCATGAAAAAATATTGCAGAAGCTATCAACCCTACTCACAAAGAAAGAGAAACATCAATCTATTATTCCTTCTGATAAGCTCATTGGTACACACTAAAGCCAGGAATTACCTTTACTGGCTTGCGTGCCTTTTTAAGGTACACAAACTGCACGGTAACTTCATTGTTCACAATGGTAATTAAGTCACTACATTATCTCATCACAGTGAGTCACTTAACTGGCATCACTGTTGCAAGATGGGAAAATTTACCAAGCTGGAAAATTATGGGTCAGATTAACTCCTAGTGTAACATTCAGAAGTATTATGCCCTGAATACATTTGGCCCACCCTTTATAAATTAGATTGTGTTTAATGTGCTTCGGAGAGGAGATGAATCAGACCTGCTGTTTGAAAGAAAAAAAAAAAAAAAAAAGAAGAAAAAACCTGTCTCATGCTTTTAGTTTGCCCATTCCTTAGGGCAAATGGCTGTTGAAGTTGTGGAAACAATCCCTTGTTTTTCCAGAAAAGGCCTACCTGCAGCTTCAGCAGTAGATCACCAAGAGAGCGTATCTTCTGTACCAGGTCATGGGAGTTCAGGGCAGAGTTGTACAGTAGAAAGAGCATGCCTGCAGTCTCTTCAAGACATCAGACTGCTGTAAGTCAGCCATGCACATGGCCCTGAAGGGATATCTACAAGGTACTTAAAGCTAGAACATCACGCACAAAGGTCTGAGACGGGAATCGAGTCTAAAATATACAATTACAGTTGAAACGTGTTTTAAAACAGGCCATGAATATCTGTTTTTGAAAAGCCCCTGTGACTGAATTTTCTTTTTGACCGTTAATTTTTTTTTTTTTTTAAAAAAAGAAGGAAAACAGAAACTGTTGATACTGTAATATTTTTTACTGATGACTCGCATTATCCCTGAGTGACAGCTCCTTAATTCAATTGCAGGAAAATACGGACATCGTGCCCAGGTAAACACTCATTAACTTTTCTTGACAGCCCTTTTTAAATTAAAGTGGAAAAAAAAAAAAAAAAAGCACTCCAAGGTGCTGCCAAATTTGGCAGCTCTGATCTTGTCCTGACTCTCAGCCCAAGGAGCATTTACCAGGTTTGGTTTCCGAGGCCACTGGTGCGCTCAAAGCAAAAGCGGGTGCCGCTGTCTCCGGCTGGGAAACGCGTGGAGCGAAACCCCTGGGTGGGTGCGGAGCGGTGCTCTCGGGTTTGAGTTTTGCGGCAAGAGTTAAGCGTTTAAAGACGGGGGTTCAGGGAAGGAGAGTCTGAGCCTGTTGAACTTGTTTTTCTCTCCCCCAGAGCTGCCCAAGTTTACAGTCTGGCGCTATCTGTAGGGCTTCAGACAGCAATAAAAGGGAGGCAGAGAGGTTCCCTGACAAAAGCCTGAAACCCTGGTATCTCTTTTGTTTTCACCCTAGTCTATGGCCACTGACATTACTCCCTTACACCACGGATGGATAATAAGCCCCCTTCTCAGGAATAGAAAAGCTCTTATACATTTTAATGTGACCTTAGACAGTGCTTTTCAGAAATCACAGGCACATCTGACTACACTTGAGGTTGAATTGAGCTAATGGCATTCACCTCATCTTTAGATGCAAAATTGGAAGATAAAAAGACCTTGATGTGAAAAGGAAAGGGGGGTTGTGGGGAGCGGGGGTGGGGGGAAGAGAAGCAGATTAGAGATATTGCTTAAAAATCTTATGATTGCTAGTTGATAACGAAATGTCTCCTTCTCTTTCTAAAAACCCTATGGGCTTGCAAGATGTCCTTGCGCTTTTATTTTTAATGATAGAATCTTTTTATTCCCTGGCCAAGGAAATTTCAATGTTGCTGCATATGTGGCCAGGAGATACGTTGACCTTTAGCAAATCTTATTTTTAAAATCAGATGGAACAGTTATTGCAATATTCCAGCCCTGTAAGATTAAAAAAGAGCTTTCTTCCTCTGTAATCAGACGTGGATTAAATTTATTAAAGGTGCAGTATCTCTTTTTTAAATGACACTTGCCAGTCATACTGAATTCTAATAAGCCATTTGAAGATTTTCTGTCCTCCTGCTTTTATTTTTTTTAAGAAGCTGAAACCAAGGCGTTATAAAAAGAGTGGGATAACTTATTTGACTAGCAAAGAAACTTGATGTTAGCAGGAGAAGGGCAGCAGACAAAAGAAAGCAGCTGAAACATTAATGAATGATAATGCTGAGCAATGAAACATGGAAAGGAGCATGCAACGAGGAAACTCAATGAGGAAAATACAATTTAAAGACCAAAGTAAATCTACTCAGTGAAAAGGTGCAACCGGCACAGAAAAAGGCTAAAAAAAATCAAGTGGTGAGTTGGTTATAATAATTTCAGTTCTATTCCTGAGCAGAACTGTCTGCCTCTTGGATGCATATGCACATTTGAGAATGCGAGACCAGTCAATCCTATTTGAATGTGTTTCTATTTGCTAAGTACGAAGACTCCAAAATATAAGTAAAGCTATAATCCTTTCTCTTGGGAGTGTACAGACTTGACTAGATGGGTTCCTTGACACTGTTGTTGAAATTTTCAAAGCAAATTTGGAGAGTTATTCAGCAGCTTCTATTAAAATGAATCTATTTTGAGTCTTCCTTGAAAATCTTAACCTATAAGCGTGGGTGCAAAAACACTGATGGCACAGGAAAAGTGGAGTGTACAAGGACACTCAGCAGAAGTTTCTTGTTAAGCATATCCATCCTTTCACAATAATTAATAGCGTCCTAATTAGGAATCTGATCTATGCTCTCTGATTGTGCCTAGCAAGGGAGTCTTTCTATCTGACCTTCTCAGTCCTACTTAGCCAAAATTTTCTGTGGTTCTGAACCTGGTTCGCAGAATCTGTCCGGATGTGTGATAATCACGGTGGGCATCTTTGTGGATGGCCTCCCCAAAAAAAGCAAAAATCCATTTTTCGCACTGCTCTGTGCAGAGCCCTGGGTTGTGAGCAGTGCTTCAGCCTCGAGGTCTGGCGGGGGGTCTCGGTCAGGAGGGTGCTATGGGTGCCCCAGGATTACTGCCTGTTCCACACCAGCACGGGGAGAAGCCGTCCAGCGCCAGGCGCTGTCAAAGCACCTTCCAGCATCCCACTCTGAACTTCCCAGTTCTCTTTCTGGTTTCTATCTCTTATTCCCCAGGAGATGCCTGTTATTGGAATTATATATGATGGTGTGATACATAGAGCCAAATGTATCCCCAGGGTAACTTTGCTGACACCAGTAGATTAGCATGTGCGGTAAGTTTGGCCATTCCCATGATGCAAAAACTCTTCTTTTTATCCCTAAATAAACATTAATTAAAAATTTTACATACATAAAATATATGAAAGGGAAAAAAAAAAGTACCCAACTGCTCCTGCATTAACATTATAAGAAATATCACTTACAACAGCGAAAGCTAGGAAATTAAGTAATTCAAGCTAGTCTGGAAAATTGAAGCATCAATGCCAGCTAACAGGAGCTGAGAATTAACTACCTGACTGCAATTTGTTAGTCATGTTATTCCCTTATGATTTTCATTATACATAGGAGAACAGCCCTACTTCGAATGTGCGATTTTTTTAAACCCAGATGCTTTAGGAGCCTTAGAATTTGTAAATCAAAACCAGAAAAGGTTTTTCTCTTCATTTTCTCTCTTTCTCTCTTTCTTTCTCTCTTTCTCTCTTTCTTTCTCTTTCTCTCTTTCTCTCTTTCTCTCTCTCTTTCTTTCTCTCTCTTTCTCTTTCTCTTTTTCTCTTTCTCTCTTTCTCTTTCTTTTTTCTCTCCT
>VFFE01007008.1:303449-330959 GCA_008921705.1 Burhinus oedicnemus
GGAGCGGCCGGAGGGCGGCTGCGGGCTGCCGGCCCTGCCCGCCCCCGCCTCGGGGCAGGGGTGTGTGTGTGGAAATGTGCAACAGCGATTTGCTTTTGAACCGTCCGAGGAGCTGCTTGCCTCTCCTTCCCTCCCAGCCCAGCCGGGAGTGGGGATTGCCTGGTTTTAGTAGTGATGTAAAGTAGGAAGTATTTTATTTTTCGGGTTGCTTTGTCAGACCTTTGGCGCTGGAAGCACCGGGCTGTGCTCTATGGCATGGCTGCGTTCAGCTCTGGTTGACGTACGTGCGCGCACTGTGCGAGTCTTACTCTGACCTGGGAGCTGCAATTCGACACAAACACTAGTGCTTCTTGGGAGCAACGCGGGATTAATTTCTATGAAACAGATAGTTTAGTTTACAGGTCAAATACAGATGACAGGTTGTGCCACGTGAAGTTGTAGGAGTGCTAAGTTTGGGGATGTCGGCTGTGGTTTTGGGAGGGGAAGAAAAAGACATATTTTCATTTGGAGAGGAGGATTTATTGTTACCGTCCTTCTGTTAATTTGTCTAAGTAAAATATGAAATCTTAGAAAGCTAAAATGAAATGGTAAGAGAGTATATAGTGTGCTTATTTGCCTCTGGTATAGGCTTTTTAGAAACAAAGGAATTTGGCTGCAAATGATCAGAAGTAATATTTTAGCACAAGCCTTAAACCACACACTATTATTATCCATTCCCGTGCTTCTCTCTCTGTGTATCTACAGATATTTTTGCTGTCCTTGCCATTGTGGAAACACAGTCCTTTTCGCAGCTTTCTCTTTTATAAGTTAGTAGGATTTGAAAACCTAAATCTGACTTCTGGTCCCTCCGGATTCTTTAATAGCTGCCTCTGCTCTGCAGTTTGCTACTGAAAATCCAGAACTACTGGGAAGGAAAGATAAATAAATATAAAGAAAAAAATTATTTGCTTTAAACGTGTGAAGTGTTCCAATAATTTTAAACAGTTTAATTTAAATTTTAAACTGCAAATCTTCAGCCTCTAATCACTTCTAAACTGAAGTGGTTTTAACCAAATGTGAAGTGCTGCAGAGTTTGAAATGATTATGCCTGGAGTAGATGACTGTAAACTTTGGAGAGGGTTGCAAACGATTTTTTTTTTTTTTTTTTTTTTAAAGCAGCACTTGCACAGCATTGAACCATTCCTGCTGGAGAAGGCAAGGGGCTGAGAGGGAAGCTCTGTTAGTACTGCAAGACCAAAACAGCGAAAGGATCAAAGCAGTTGGAAGTTTTCGGAGGTACAGCGTTCAACGCCAGGCTGAGGCAAATTTGGAAAGCCCTTCCCAGCCCGAGAGCCCCGGTAGGGCCCAGGGCGTGCTGGGCTGTGGGTGCAAGGCAGGGTGGGTGCCGGGGGGCATCTGTGGTCCCCAGGCTCCCGTGCTGCGGGAAGGCGAGCCTCGGCGAGGCTCTATTGGAGAGGAAGGTATGTGTGCAGCAGGGGGATGGTTAACACTTCCAAATTCACAGCTATGTTTTTAGGACTCTTTCCAGCATTAGTTTCTCTTCAACATTTTTATTTTAGGGCTTTCAGTCTTTGCATTATGTGTTTTTCCTGTTTGAGGGAGCGAGTAAGAAACTTAAACTAGAATTCAGAAGCTGGTCCAGGACTCGGCTCCAGCTGGAAAAACACATGTGCTGGCATTCAGCTCCTGTAAGCTCCTTTTTGACTATTTTGAATTCTGGCATTGTTACAATAGGCAGGGGAACAGCCATGATAGCCCAGGGTGACAAATTGCTCACTCTTGTGCATATATGTTTTTGCCTGGCTGGATTTTATTAGCATGTAAGCGTCGGCTGCGGACCGCACATTCTTTCCCTTTCATTTTCATGACCCCGTCCAGTTCAGACGACTGACAGATTCACTACGTGATTTCCAGCTTTTGATGATTAACTTTTTGACAGCGGTCCTTATCTTTTATTTAATATTATTATGATGATTATAACAAAGGGCTGCATGTCGGGCAGCGTGGAAATCAGACTGGGTGCCGCCTCCTTAACCCTGGTGATAACTTTATGTTGATTTAACAGCAAAACAGAACACAACTTTCTGGATTAAATGAAGAAAAAGGGGGACAACTGCCGAATCTGATTATTTGGGTTACTGCAATAGGTAGCTATTTTATGTCAATAGGTAGCTATTTTATGCAGTGCTCCTTCAAGGACTTTGGTACTTACTTAACTTTCCTCAGGCGAGTAATCCCATTGACTTAAGCGGTACTACACATATGTGTGTAAGGGCCAGGGCCTTATTATGCAGAGAGGATGTAAATAAACATCAACTTTTTCCCCTTTGGTTAAAAGGAGACTCTTGTAAATGAATGAAAACAAATGAACAAACAGAAAACAGATGAAAGAGAAAACATCCCTTCTTCCTGAAAGAGAAACGTTACATGCATCACTTCAGATTTGGCAGCCTCTTGTCTCTTGCAGACTCTGTTTTTGTTTGCTTAGAGATGGCTGAATTACTATTTTTGATACCACTTAGGACCGTGTGCTAGAAAAGGGTTCTCGTCAAAGCCTCCCAGTGGGGCTGGACAAGATCTCTCAAGCACACTCCGGGCTCTCCAGCGGGGACGGCAGGGGAAAGAGGCGAGGGGTAATTTTTGCTGTGCAGCCCCTCTTTTGCATAGGAATTTGCATGAAAGATATAAACACACTTTGCGCGTGCAAATCGGAAATAGCTGCTTGTTGGGCATTTGCCAAGGAGAAAGGCTTTGACTTCGCAGCTTGCTTTCACTGCTGGTCCAAGAACTTAAATGTCTCGTGCTCCAGGTGGTTATTGAATTATCCATGTCTATTGCTCTATGTTATAGGTGATTTTTGTTCCATTTTGCTCTCTTTCCTGAGGGTAGACTCTGGTAGAAGGACACTAGATGCAGAAGACTGATTTCTTTTCTACTCCAGGATCTGCTTGGTAGAAGACCCACTCCCCAATTTCCCAGCCGTCCTTTCCCCGTGTGAGTTAGATGCTGCTTTGTTGCTTTGATTTGAAACAGCTGCTACGGGGATCTTTGCCACTGAGGGTTTGGTGACAAAATGGAGATTATATCCTCAAACACCCTCCCAGACACGTCTCCTTCCTTCTCTGCCTTGCAGGGAAGGAGGTGAGGTTAGCATTAGGAAATGCCTCGGGGGGGTTTACGGTAGGAGAAAAATACTCCTTTGCTTTGGGAATTCAGTGCTGGCAAGCAATGGAGGCATGATGTCCCCTTTTCACCAGTGAAGTGGAGCGAAGGGGCTGAGTCAGGGCAGGATCCTGTATCCCTGTTTAGCAGAAGTTCCTCTTTCATGCACTGAGATTTTCCAATCGGTACATCTCATGGTTGGACTCAAGCAATACAAGATAAAATCAGCCCTTTCAGTGGGTGTAAAAACAGTCATGAATGTGTGAAAACTGTCTGGGAACATCCACGCTCTTCATTAAGGTCTTTGTGTATACTGAGGCTGATGGAAAACCTCCTGCCATCTTCTCTGAGCTTATACATGGATTTCAGTGATCAGCAGAAGTCTTGTTACAGGTTGCTGTCCTGGCTAAACGCTGGAGGTCGACCTTTAAAGGTACGAGGTCTGAGCTGTGACAGCACGGATTAAGAAACCGGGCTTTCATTTTCCTGGCTAAAGCAGACTCTCATATCCTATGGAGCGACTGCTGAGGAGGACATTTAGCAGACTGTGCTCCTCTGCGAATCTGGTCAAAGCTTTTGTGCTGAAACATTTCTTCCGTTAAAAACACACTTGTTTGCTGGCACTGAGACATTTCAAAAGAACAGGCCTGTTCTGACACATCTTCCAAACGATTTCAAAACTGGACAGTGAAGCAGATTTCCATCAAAACCAGCCTGGCTCCTTACTGCTTCCTCTCTGCCGTCCGCCCCATGGGCTGCCTGGGCTGGGGCGGTCCCGGGCTTCGTCCCTGGCACTGGTGTGACCCTCCTGCAGCCCCACGGTGCCCTTGCAGCTCCCCGTGCCAAGCGCGCCTCTGGGGCAGCAGGTTTTGGGGCTCCCGGGCACCCTGCTCTGCTGCCCTGTTCTGCTCGTAGGGCCGTAGCTGAGCTGGAGGTGTCTCTGCTTGGGCTCCCCCATCAGAATTTGATCTCAGGACTTCTAACCAAAGCCCTGCCCCCATTTACAGTAGCTTTCCCAGACCAAATGTTCCGTTCCATTCCCATCTTTGAAATCTCCACTCTTCACTCTGATGTGGATTTTTGTTTCTTTCAAAACTGCAAAGTTTCCCTCAGAAAGATCACCTTGGAAGCCAGCTCTGCTCATGGTACCTGGCTAACAAGGCCTTTGAAGATAAAGCGAGAAAAATGTATGAGAACGTGGACTGGCAAACCGAGAGGGGGATTTTCTGGTATCAGAAAATAGGTAAATAGTGCCTCACTCTGCAAACACTTACCATGAAGTGCTTATTTTTGGGGGCAGCCTGAACACCTAAATGAGCCTGTGCCCTGGGAATAAATGTGGGACTTCGGGCCATCCCCTTGTGTAAGTCAACATTGCTCCCTTTGGGTAAACAGAGTAATGGACTTTAGTTGTGGCGGATCCGGCTCTCTATTCTGTGGGAGGCTTTTGCAGGACGTGGCCTGCACGGAGGGGCTGCACCAGCAGCGCATCGTCTCCTCTGGCTTCTGCCCAGCCAAAAAATCGGATGTCCTCCATCGCTGAGTTCGGCGGGACTGAGGGAGCCGGTGTCAGGGCGGCAGCCTGGGCAGGGACCGCTCTCGGGAGCGTGGTGTAGAGTTAGGCGCCTTCCATCGCTGCGCTTTTCTGTCAGGGAGGCTGAGTTTAATTTGCTGGCTAATCTCTGGTGGTGAAATTCATTTCTGCTCTGTCTGTTTAGATTGCCGTGACACCTGCCCATGCCCGTGTCCGATGCACCCTTTGGCTGCCAGGCGCTCCGGGTGGAGCGGAGCGAGGAGGGGTGCCGGCTGCTCATAGCTGCTCCCCGCCGTGTTCGGCCCTGGTGCGGTGTAAAGAGGCTGGGGTCTGCTCGGCCATGCCTGCTTCCCACGCAGAGCCCTCGCCAACTCATCACGGTGCAAGTGTCTGTAACATTGGAGGCCTGAGATCGCCTGAATTTTGTCCCTCCCTTCGTGGGTTTGAGCACTTAAATCAATGCGGTTGTCCCAGTTCCTCTCTTTTGTTGTTTTGTTTTCTTTTTCATCCTAAAATTTTCTCGCGTTGATTAGGGGAGGAATACAAATAGAAGAATAGAAAAGAAAAGGTGAACGCTTTCTGGTCCTGCTCACATGGGACAACATTTCAAAACTTCTACATCTCCCTCAGTATTTTGGCTCTGGTTTTAATAACTTTTAATCACTTTCCTCGTTAGCCTGATTGTTCATTTTTCAATATGCTCCTTTAACTACTTATATACCTCGCAAAGAATAGTGCAGAGAAAGCAAACTAATTTATTAGAAAAGCAGAACCACATGGCATTCCATATTGGGCAGATTTGTGATGAGCAATTAATTATTTCTATTTTCTTCCTCCTCAGTTTAAATACAGTTTAAGTTGTTGATGTTAATATTATCAAACCAACATTTTTATATCATTCGCCAGGCTTGACAGAATTAAGTGGATTTCTTTAAGTGATAATAGACATAATTAATTTGGTATGTAAGTTGCTTCGCTGCCTTTGAAGTTAAGTAAAAAATGAGACGTTAAGACTGAATTAGTGATATTTAATTGGAAACTATTATAAAAAATAAACTACATACGTGGTAGTTCCATGAAATAGAAAAGAGAGAGTGTACGTATAACCGCAGAAATTAACAATTTGTGGTTGAATGTTTTGCTTTAATAGCTGTGAGGGTGGCAGCAGTGATTGCGAGCACAACGGAGAGAAGGCAGTGTGACACAGAAAGGGCAGGGCTGAGCTATTTGAACATGATTGACAAGAATAGTTACGTGAAATTCCTTTATAGGTCATGCAAACAGCCAGAATGAAACCATTGCTCTTGGAGACAGTGCAAGTGTTTCATTTTCCTTATTTCATCTTTTGTAGCCCTATAATAAATAGTGGTTATATGCAACGTTAATACCTTGCAAAGGATGTTAGCTTCAGCCATGTGCCTTTGCACCCGGCTTAGTAGATATTTGGAAGATAGAAGAAGGTGTTAGCATGCTTAATGGTTTTTAACATACAGCACGGCTTATCAGGAGCCTATTCTGAAAAATGACATGCCAGAGACCTGGCATTCTCCTGTGCATCAACTGGACAGCCTGGAAAATCTAATCTGTGATACCAATATTATAAATTAGATATTATTTTCAGATGTTATCAACTGATTATCATCTCAGTCCTGTGTAAGGTAAAATTTGGCTGTTTATTAAAATGACTAGGTTTCTGGCCTGCCTTTTCTCTCGGAAATAACCTAATTTAAGTCTTAAGCAGTGAGAAGAAAGTTCTGGTTTATTTTCACCCATGAGGTTAAAGCATCTGTGGCAGGAGGGTATGAGGGAGAGGAGAAAGGATGGAGATGACTTCCCTCAAGCGGAACAGGCCAGCCTAGTAAAACCAGTAATTCCCCCCAAAAACAGTAGTTTAGGCAAGGTAAAAAAATGTGTGCTAGATACATTCCTGTACCGTTGTGAACTGAATGCTCTAGTTTATCTTGGATGCCAGTTAGGTAAAGCCAGCTGTGTAAGTGAAGAGATTAGAGTGGTGCCTACAAAAGGATGAAAACTAAAGCTTTTATTCCACCTGAATTTGCAAGGAAATACTGTGGATTATAATACCGAGATTCCCTTTTCCCCCTCCTACACCTTTGTTGACAGTGAAGACATGCACCAGGTTCACTCTTGGTCAAGTATGTGCCCACAGACCTCTCCAGTCTGGGTGGAAGAAAGAGGGGGTACTGTTGAGGAGTAAACAGAAGATGCCTGTGGTCACCCTTAAATTACTGTTATGGTGAAAGGTGCTAATAGCTGCCATCAAGTGAGCCTTTGATCCAGAGACAATAGTAGATCTCATTAAAATCAGTGGGTTTGCCAAACGCTCCTTTTCAGGCTCTGAAGAAGAAGCAACTGAGCCTCTTTAAATAGGAAGAAAATACCAGGCAGAGACAGCGGAGGGATTTCAGACAGCTCATGCCAGGTCAGAGCTGAGCCTGCCGGCAGGGGGATGTCCTTGGGGGCACACAGGGGATGGGATATTGGGTTTGCAGTTGCTGAGCTTCTGGTGGCTCACCCGAAATCCAGGAGGAGCAGTTGTGAGCAGGGCTGGGGTGGCAGGAGCGGGACTGAGGGTCTCGGGTGCGGAGCTTGGTGGTGCTGGACAGTGAATTCTGGATACAGACACCCCCTCCATGTTCAGGGAAACACACCTCCGGTTTGGTGAAAAAGGGAAAAGTAAAAACACAGCCTAGAGAAGATCACTGTACTGTGTCACTCTTTTCTCATCTGGAGCGGTCCTGGGGGGAACTGAATCCTGTCTAACTGCTAAGACCAAAGGAGCAACAGTGATGCGCTTGAAAACCAGTGAAGTCTGTGGAAGACTCCTATTGCCTTTTGTGAGCTCTGGATCAGGTCAGGGTTGCCAAGAGTTTGATACTGCTAAGATGATTATCTCAAGGGGATGTTTCTGAGGGAACTGTATGGCGGGGGAGACAATTCTTGCTTTGCCTGGTTTTGACAGCATGTCACATTCGATGGATGCTCTCTTCACTTTCCAGCTTTTGACAGGCCGTAAAGGCTAATTAAACAAAACTACTAAATTCACATGCTTCCTTCAAAGGAGCACGCATTTATCCTGCAAATAGTTAATACCTACTATCATGGGTATGTAACTAGTCAATGTGATACAACACATATTGCAGGGCCTACGGAAGGCAGATATTGCCAATTAACACATGGTATTACCAATCAGCGTTCGTGCCATATATAGAACACACCGCCTTGCTGCTACTGGAGCTTCAAGACCCACAACGGTATGAAAGCATTTTTAAAGTAGGATTTTATGTCAGAGAGAGAGTAAAGCTCTGTGTTGTTGAAGAGATGGAAGAGCAACGAAGGGCTGAACTCTGGGGAAAGGAGCAGCACTTTACAAACGTACAAAAAGACAAGGTCTCTGCCCGGAGGGTCTTACGGTCTCAGGATGAGGGAATTCTGTTTATGAGACATCAGAGGATGGCAGTGGGAGGGAGGAGGGAGGGAGACAAGGTGGTATCATAAAACACAGGTGTGTACCCTGGAGAACAGCTTTTTTGTATCGTGCTTTGTCAGCGGATTGCAGAGGTAGGGGAGGTTGCCTACCTTCTCATGGGCAGCGTCAACGGGAAGCAGCAGGAAACAGAATTGAGGAACACAGTTTGAAGCAGATATTTAAGAAAAGACAATGAATCTGTAAGAGGCCACTGTCTAATTCCCTAGTTTTGGGCTGCCTGGGGAAAAATTGACTCTCCGGGCAATATCAAGCAGCTCTGTGTTGCTGTGAGTTATGCAAGCCCAGAAAATACTTCGATGTGGGCATCTGCCAGCATATTTTTCATCCCTCCCCACTCAACAAAATGCTGTCTCCTTACCTTTTTTTCCTGACCCTTTGCTGTCATAGCTGTCCAGAAGACCTTCCATGGACTTCTATCAGTGCTTGGGGCCAGAGTCTGGTATTCTCCTCTGTCCCCAAAGTGTACTCAGCAGCAGAGAGGTCCCCAAGTTTGAGGAACTGGAAGTGGCAGCCCAGGGGTTAATGAGAGAGATGGACAAGCTCATCAGTGAGGAGACACAGGAGAGAAATATGTATATACACACATACATATACACATATGTATGTTACAGATACAGATATATAAAACAAGCAGAAAATAGACACTCCAGAGAAAGAATAGTCCCTAAAAGTGGCTTGACATACAATTTCTTGTGAGGCATTAATATATGCTGCCTCTTATGATGCATCAGGAGTAAAAATGAGCCAAAACCTTAGGCTGAAGCAAAACAAACCAGGCCTGGGAAGTCTGAGGTTATCATCCTTCACTGTCCACTTTTTCTCTTCCCTTTTCTTTGAAGAAGAGCTGTCGGTACCTCCTGCTGCAGTCCAGATATTGGTATAAGCTGGTATTAGGATCTCATGAGGGATGTAATTTTTTATGTGTTTTTTCAACTGAGGTGCTGTGGTATTAGGTTTTGTATTCTCTTGGTGCTAAATAATCACATTGTTCTCACTCAGCTTGTCAGGAGGTTGCACTGGAGCCTCTGAGGTGACTGGACCTGGAAAGTTGCTAAAAAGAAAGATAGGTGAATAATTGCTAGGGGTATTTTAGAGGTGTTCCTGCCTCCTCCGTAATTAAGAAAGCACAGCTTGGGGTTTATATAGATGTTTGCACAATTTTTTTTTCCTCATCTCATTTATTTTTAACCAGAGAAGTCTGAGTAGTGCTCCCTTCCTTCATCTCCTTTCCTTTTTCTAAATGCTACAGGAAAAAAGAAACAGAAAGGAATTAGCAAAGTCACCTCTGAAAATGTGCCTCTCCCCTCCACCCACCAATGGGAAATGAATACAGAATGTAACTAACACCCCGTTTCTCATTAGTTCTAGATTTAAGAAGAAAATGAGGGGAAACTCTAAGGTTTGTAGTGCAGGTGTCTTTTCTTCCTAATGCTGGTTTTTGGTAGTCACTTCAGCCTTGAGTGTTTTACATTAAAATCATACTGTTCAATTGCCTAACTTAATTCCTCCATAAGATTCCACTGGCCTCCAAGTCTTTCCAATCGGCTCTAGTAGTTTGCAAAAGCTGGTGAGCTTTTTCAACAAGCATTTTCCGTTTCTTGAGGCAAGACATTGTGTTTCCTCTTCATGGCCACAATGGAAATTGCCAGGGGATTTCTGTGAGTTGAAGCAGATTCTGAGGATGGCTTCAGTGAAGATGATTTCCTTACAACACCATTCTTGGAAAATTGTACAACACAACCATACAGCTTAGATGGGTTTTTTCCTCAGTAGTACCTACTTTAAAAAAAAACCAAACAACACAAAAAAATCTTTACCAAATAATACAGCACTATAGTAGGGCTCCACCTTTTTCTTTTATTGGTAGTGAATGTAAATGCTGAGCTAACAGCATGTAAAAATTTGATATGGAAGTACAGAGAAAAATGTTTGTAGAAATTTTATTTTGCTTTCAGGTAGTTTCTTCTTAAGAGAAAAATCAGAATTGCAAGGTAGCTTTCCTTTCTGAGGTTTATGTGAGTTCTGATTAAAATGAGTAGCTCTTTTTAAATAAAAAGCGGTTTGCTTTTACCAAAATTCACAAAAGCAGCAATTTTCATAACCTACAAGAACAGGAAATTTTGAAAATCACAATTGTTCCTACCCCCAAATAGCTGGGGAAAAATGATAGACATTTGGTTAGCTTTACTGAGCACATAATGTGCTGTTTGGCCTTCAGTACAATGTTTCAAAGTATTTGGATCCAAAATACCTCTCTGAGCCACACTGAATGTTTTATCTTCAATGTAGCGGTCCCATTTATGGGAGTGGGAGCTGTGATATTGTTCATTAGAAGTTGCATATTGCTAACATTTTAGCCATCAACTTATTATAACCCTCAAAGAAAAATCAGCCTCTTCCCTGGAGTGTATCGAAACGCATATTTTACAGAGGCCTGATGAAATTTCTGAAGTTGCACAACTTGCATGAGATTTCTTTTTAAACCTGAATAAAAAGGTTCGTTCTGTGTTAATTTATGAGCTGTTTTACTTTCATTTGTGCCTGCCATTTAAAGGATAAAGCACGACTGAGGTGCACCTTTGTTTTTCTTGCACAAACCCTCCCAAAGTGCAGAAATCCAGTCAATCACTTTCACACACCCACAAAAAATAATGGCTTGACCTGCTTGTGGCCAGATCTGACATGCCCTGCTGCGGTGGGAAAATTAATTCACCTCACTACACTGCAGTCACCCTCAGCTGAGTCCTGCAATTATTTCATTATGATCTAACTAAGGCTGATAACAGATCTCATTTGATACCACGGATGGCTGGGGGGGCAGCATGGGGGTGGGAAGTGGATGCCCTCACATGTCAAGCCCTCGCATCTAACCAGCCGAGCTTTGTGAAGCTTTCTTGCCTGATGGAAACGGGGGTGATTAAAGACATGTTGTGCCCGTCTGTGTAGCTTCCACATGATTCTTCTCCCCTAGACGATGTAATGTGCAGTTAGCATATTTGAAAACCTAGAGGCTTTTCATCTTCTGCAGGGGGAGGGAGAGATGTTTTTGATGGACTGGCTGGAGGAGCGCACTCAGAGTCCAGTGTTTTCTGGAGAAAGGATCCATTATCATCTTTTCTTTCTTCCCTTTTTTTTTTCTTTTTTCTTTTCTTCACCTGTGCTGTGACAGATGGACGAAGGGAGCCCTGGAAAAGTGTTAATTGCTCTTTTTTTTCATTCAAGTGGTTCGGAGGTTCAGGAGACCCTCTAATTAAAGAATCTGTGAGTGAGCTGGGCATCTGGCCTCTGCCATTTTAATCAAACTTGTAATATGAGGAGAGGGCAATGGTTGTCCAATTACTTGACAGCTTGAAGATGTATATATAGTAAGCAAATACATTTGCTCAGAAGATGCCAAATTGTCATAACAACAAAATGCCTGCTATCTATTTTATGTTTATAATTTAAAAAAAAAAAAAGATAAACATGTACCCCATCTCCTGAATGGATCTGTGTGGGTTATAAGATTCTTCTGCATGATTTAGCATCTGCAACACAATTGGTATGCAGAAGTTTCGTAATATATGCAAATAGCATGATACTGAGTCAGAGAACAGTTTCTCTGATATGACAAAACTACTGAAGTTCTTTATTTTCGAGTCTGCTGTGAAATATCTAATTTCACCTATTTGCCTACAGAGAGTTGCTATTCATTTGAGTAAAGAACATCGCTACTTTTTTCCTGTTTTTCAAAGGATCCAAATCCTAGCTCACAGACCTGGAATTTATCAGAGTGTATCAAGACTCCTTCGTGTTAGTGAACATTACATTGAGTATAAAATGACGTAGTGCCATTTTCCTGAATCTGATGACAACCTGGAATAATTGCTGAGCAACATGAATCTTGAAATTCTTCCTAGATGCTGTTAGCTCTCTAATGTAAAGATGAATGTTCAAATACCATCACTGTTACTTAAATATCCAGGATCTTGTTGAATCAGCTGAATTCACATTATTTCACTGTTTGTCTTTTTAAGGGAAACAACTCATAAAATGTTTATCTTGTTACCACAGACTACATCCCATATTCTTCCAGGTGAGACTCTAGTCTCAAAGTAAACAAGGCAGATGCCTCTTTAATAACTGCGCAATTCAGATTTATATTTAATTAATTAAAATGCCAGCACCAAGATACTGAAGGAAGCTGCTGCAGACTTTAGAGTTTGCTGCAGAATCCAGAGGACCTTGCCTCAAATGTAAGTCTTGCATCATACATGTTCTTTGAAATGTGGATGTCTCAGTTGCTGGCATCTGGTCAATGGAGCTTCTCTTCTGTTGGTCTTTGAATCAAGGTTGAGGAGTGCATAACAAGAGACGGTATTTTTATTGTCAACAGACCAGTCAGACCTATCACCACTAAAACTCATCTTCATAACTCTCAGCTGTAGTGGAAATCTCAGCAGAAAAGCCAGTATAGAACAGATTGCTCGAGTGAGCATGGGCTCTTCGGGAGCCAAAACTGGGAGTCTCTGGCTGCACAGAGGAATGTCTCTTCAACCCCATTGCGGTGCTCCAGTTTTACTTTTCCAGTTCTGTGAAAAGAGAGAGCTCTCCACTTCATGTTTTTCACATACCTTCATCATTAGTCCTGAGCTTTATTTTGAAATTTCCTCCACCAGGGCAGGTCTCTGTCCACTTCTTGCTTGCACACAACACAGAACACTGACAACTATCAGTACTTTTATAGCTAGCCGCCAAACCATCAATTTGAATGAACAAAGCAGACTATTTTCTCGTACTTATAAGACCTACATTTATAGTATCCACATGCTGAGGTAATTACTGCTAAATAATTTAATACTGTAAAAACTGACATATCCATTTAGGTGTATGCCTGTTATATTGTTAAACTGTATTGGGGTTCTGACCTCTATTAGACAGCAAATAATCCTACTAAAGACTGGTCATTCTCTCGCTCGCTCGCTCTCTTTCTTGCTCTCATGGTGGATTTTATTCATAAAGCTTAGGGTTTTGCAGCTATTCTCATAGTTGTGCGATTAGTAAGTACACACTTGTGACAGCACTAAAAATTCAGTGCAATCACAATCATGTTTGATTACCAATTCAGAAGGATCTAACTATCTAGCTGCAAGGATAATTTTGCTCACTGGAAACAGCTTGGAGAATTGTGTGCGATCATGTTGTGTGACCAAAAAAAAAAAAAAAATCGCATTAGATTATTTGCTAAATGCCAAGGCACATTAAATATTTTTGACAACAATGAAGATTCTTTGTAAATTGTAATTAGACTGGAAATTATTGCACAGAGCCTGCTTCTCTATAATCCTTTTAAATCAGAGGAGTTGTAATTGGCCTTAGAGACTCAAACTGTTTCGTGTTTTATTTTCTAGAAGTTCCGCTTCTGCATATGTAATAACAGAATCCTTTGTGGATACGATACAATAGACATGTGTGTAGGGTTATTTTAGTTTATTTGTTTTGGTAGTGAGTCAGATAACCAGAGAAAAAGAATATAGAAAAGAAAACATGCCGAATGCTCCTGGATATGAATGGTACTTACATGCAAAAAAAATTGCATAGAAATCATAAAGGCCCACATGAGGCTGAGGTAAGCAGCATAGCCCTGCTGGTTAACATCCACCAAGGATCTGGACCTATATTTTGCCCATGGTACTGCCAGAAGCTTCAGGAAACCTAGTGATTTGGGTTTTCCTGGACACAAAGCCATGGATTTTTTGCAAGTTCCAGAGTCCTTAAAGCTTCCCTTTCACATTTACGATTTTTTTTTCTTCTCTGGTCTTAGGTTCACAGGAATGGAAACTTCAGGAGAGCTGGTGGGAAAGGATGAATTCTGCTGCAGCCATTCTACATCAAAAGAAGGCCCTTTTCAGCAAAAGATCCTTATGTTACCGATGGTACTGGAGCACGAGCATGTCTGTGTGTTTGTATAAATAATAGCTGTGGGAATGGGAGGGAGCAATGGCAGATAGTCAAAGAGTTAAGTGGAAGTCAAAATTAAGTGGGAATTTTGAGGCTTATTTGATGTAACACTTGGCTTTGAGGATGGAGGAAGTTGGACTTGAAGCAAACCTGCAAATTACAGCCCAGCCTCATTAGAAATTAGCTGGTAGTAATCAGAGAGCCCTAACTGAGTGTAAAAGTATCTTTAATCTAGAGATGTGGGATTCCGTTGGGTGACTATTGCTCATTCTCTCATAGGCTGAATTAGCTAACAAAAACAAATCCGTCAATACATCCACTATAAATTTTCAGCTCACCTCTGCTGAGCTTTGATTTACCACCAATATCCAAAATGAAGCAAGGTTTGTCTTGGAACAGTTTACACAGGACTAACATTCATGTGATCGTGACTTTCACTGAAATGAGTATAACTGCTAGTCTGGAGATGTGATGAGAAAATAATGTATCTAGAGCCACTTCATCCACTTTGTGTATGGGAGTTACAAACCACAATCTCCACTGAGACTGTATGTAAAACTGAAAATTTTAGATGTATTGAATTACTTTAGCTTTTCCTTTATCTAGCTAAGGCTAAACATTGGCCTACATATGATCTTTTTATATTTTTAGTATTTCGTTTACACCCATCAGTCAGAAGTATAAAGCTCATCTGCTAATGTAGGTTTATTAAAAATTGCTGGAGTCCAAGGATGAGATTTTGGTTGCATTAGTAAAGCAAATGGTAAAATCCACAAGAAGGGACTAAAATTTTACTGTACAAACCTGATTTTTAAAAGGCTGAAAAATTAGAGTAAAAACAGTATGAATACCTGTCTTAAGTATTTCAAGGAGATAAGAGCTGCATGAATGAAGTCCATCCAAACCAGTGAAAAAACCCTACTATCTTCAATGGGTTTTGTGTCAGGTGCTCGGAAAAAAGCGTTCAAACAATATATTTATCAGCATCAACAATTTCTATTTAAGTGGATTATTTCCTGATCCCGATGTTTAAATAAAAATAAAAATAAAAATAAAAATAAAAATAAAAATAAAAATAAAAATAAAAATAAAAATAAAAATAAAAATAAAAATAAAAATAAAAATAAAAATAAATAAAAATAAAAATAAAATAAAAATAAAAATAAAAATAAAATTAGAGGTTTCTAGCCAGGAGAGAAATTTCTAAACCAAGGTGTTATCCTAGGCACCAGGTTAACTTACGCTTCTTTCTTTCAGGACAGCCACAAACATTTTGGTATTTTGAAATTGGTGAGATTCTTAGATCAATAATGTGTGAAATGTGAAGTTGTAAGGGCATCTTTGGCAAATGCTATTGCCTTTTCTTCCTTCAGGTCTGCCTCATCACTGACTGAACTAGCTTGCTGTAGAGCGTGCAGACATGGGAAGTGTCAAGGTACCCAAAGCTGGAAGGACAGCATTTAAATAAATGGGAATATATATATTCAGATGGGGCACTGAGAGAGACATCTGACTCATGTCACATTGCAAAACAGAACGTGTGGCTCTGAAGAGCAAAAAACAGCTTTTAAAAATACTAACAGTCTAAAGTCCTGGTGATTTCTACTCACTGGAAGAAGTGCCCTTGGGCAGCTCATCCGTGTGGGAGAGTGGGCAGGCTGCCCCGGCCCACGGCCCGTTGCCTGTGTGGGTCACGGGGCCGGCGGTGGGGCTGGGAGCGGGAGGTCCGGGGCAGACGGGAGCACTTCCCTGAAGCCTCTGACCGGTGGGAAACGGCTGATTCAGGATGTGTTCCTGGGGCCTCTGCATTACACCCTGCTGGCCCGGCACCAAAACGCAAGAGGCTTTGCGGCCTGCATCCTCACTTCGGCGGCCAAATCCCACGGACTTTGTTTAAACCTTACTCCGATGAACCACCCCTTGAGTCAATGGAAACTTTTTCCAAGCAGCGCTTGAATAAGGAAGTTGAAGAAGGTATTGCCAAGAGGACAGACGGACCAAGTGACCTAATTGGTCTTTTCTACCTAATGCTTTAATGGACAGAAAAACACCGCGCGGGAGGCTGCAGTGCGTTGGGAAAGAGGGGCAAGCACACTGCTGAAGTAGCAGTGCTGGAAGGCATTAGGGCTTAGAGTGGTTTAATTAACCCAATGCTGCTGCTGGGAAGTAATTGTTGCTTCCTCAGTGCACAGGTTCTTTCGGCACTGGTGGGAGCGCAGATCGGCAGCGGGGCCATAGCCGTGCGTCGTCCCTGAGCAGCACAGCCCTGGGGCGGCTCACGCTGGCTGCGGGGCCACGCTCCACTCCCGTCCGGCTCCTCTCAGTCCTGTGGCCGCTGTCTCTCCGCTGGAGAAAAGGCCTTTCTAACAGGACCCTACATTTTGAAGTGAGCAGTTTTAAAACGAAGAATGCTAGATTTTACAATATATATATATATATATGTGTAAGTATATATGAAAAGAGGGAGAAAGAGACTTTCTATGTACACACATGCATGCGCACATTTATTTACAAAGATTGCACCTGCTAAAGGTAAATAGTTTATAAAACCAGCAGTGAGATGGAGTCAAACGTTGGGCTGTAGCACACGAGCTCTGGTCTCTGGCATCACGTTTCTTGTTAGCCTCAGTATCCTTATTTGAAAAGTCATTTATATTGATATTATTACCAGACACCTGACTCATAGCTGCAATGTAGAGGTTAATTAGCTACAAAGTTTGGAAGCTCGTGGAAGATGAAGAGCGCTGTAGTGTGTTGTTGTGATGTTGCTGTTTATTTCTGCAGTAGGTCTGGCTGACGGTGTGCCGTGTACCGCTGTGTGCTGGTGCACGTGTCGCCCCTGTCCTCTCTGGTTCAGAAGCACTGAGGTACTGATGAGTAGTCCAAGGGGTTTGGTAATAGTACCTTAAAGAACTGGTGGGGACCACAGAACTGCAAAGGTGCTGCAGGTACCATCCTCTTGCTTTTCCTTGCTTTGCCAGATGTACCTGCTGACCGGGCACGTGTCCGTGCCAGCTGCAGTAAGGCAGTGCAAAGCAGGATCTGCTTGCGTCTTCTTTTCAGTTTGTTTTCTTGGGGAGGGATGATGCCCTTTCCTCCTCCGCCCCCCTTTTCTCTGCACTTGCTGCTCCTCTGGCCAGGACGACTGGCGTGGGTGGCACGTCCCCCTGAGCACTGTGAGGAACTCCCTGACTTCCTCCCCTGGAGCCCAGATGTCTCCTTTGATTTTCCTGATGCCTGTCACCCTGCCACTGCTGCTGCTGATGTCCCCGGTGCCACATGCCGGAGCACTTCATGAAGCATGGGGGACAGAGAGAGCCTCTCACAAGCCCGCGTTCACCACTGGTCTCCACAGCCCCAGTGCGCGGAGACCAGTGGTGGAGGGGTGAAGCTCAGCCACCACCGGCTCTGCCTGGCCACCCTCCCTCTGTGCAGTGGCTGTACCCCCAGCCACTGGCCCGATGCTCCTAAATATATGGCTGCCTCCATCTTGTCACCCTGCCACAGCTCACCCTCTCGCTGATGTGAACGGGTACTATATTTACCCAGGAGAGTCATGAAAATTGCCATGACAATGATTGTGGTTGCTGGGGAATGCAAGGAGCTAATTTTGCCTGAATAATAAGACACAGAGTCATCTGTCTCTCTCGGTAAAGCAACGAGGAGTTTATGCAGGTGAGAACAGGTAATCTTTGTGAGGGCATAATTGCAAAATAGGAAAATGTTCCCGTATCAGTTCAGACCGGTGACTAATAAATAGCTCTAATGTGCTAATGGCTGAAGTTTGATGCACTCGCTCGTTGTGCTGAAGATCTGTAGGCAAACTGAGCTCCCTGCCCCCTCGTTTCACCGCCAAAGAGAAAAAAAAAATCCCATTAAAAAAAACTTTAGCCTGAAAATAACTCTCTACTGTACATCTTTGCCCAGGGCAAATTTTTCACTGGTGAGTAACAGCATTTTCACAATCCACCTTTTATATTTATCGCTCTAATGCTATGTAGTATGCCAAAGTTCATTTAAAGGAGACTACGGCTTTTGCTTTTGGAAATCTGAAGGAGAAGAATAAGATATCAACCAAACCCTAAAACTTTCGCAGTTAGTTAGTTAGTTAGTTAGTTTCCTTCTCCATCAACCTCTATCACAAAACCTGTGAAGACCTGTTTGGCGAAATGGTGACAAAGATCCCATCCCAACAAACTAAAAAAAGGACTTAAAAAGTTCCTTGTTTGTTTCAGGAATGTCCTGGCACCTCCGAACAAACAGAAAAGCCGGTCCCAGCCATGCAACACCCCCAAGAGGCACAGAGATTTGGAAGAGGATGGCTTAACGGATGGGGTCTTCCTCCGTGAGCGCTGGAGCCATTGACCCGCTGGCCCGGGAGCTCAGCGCCCCGGTGCACACCTCCATGGCGAATAACAGCAAGGGGCTGATTTTGTACGTGGCTTAGAAAGAAGCGATTTCAAACCTTCGTTAGCTTTTCCCAACCCAGAGGCAGCAGTTCCCCTGGAAAGTTGAGAAAGTGTTTTCTGCCGCACCTGACTGCGAGCGGCATGGAGCGAACACGTACAGGCACAAACCCGCCCGCCCTCCCCGGCGCGTCTTTTGCGGCAGCACAGGGGTTTAAGGCAGCTCGCAGCTGTGTCTGAGGCACTTCTCTGCTCGGTTTCAGTCTGCGGGAGCAATTAGCCTTCAAAGGTGTTGGTCAGACTCAGCGAAGGGTACTGGTGGCATTAAAACCGCTCCCAGGAATTAGATAAACAGTCTCTTAGGGCTCAGAAGAAACCTCTCTCTCACTCTTAAAATTTTTTTTTGGTGTCTTGCACTTTTAGTAAGTGACAGTTTTGCAAATTGCTAGTAAAGAACTTAAATGTCTAATTAAATCTCGAAGATGTACAAGAGTTTGAAGAGCGTGATTGATGCCCACAAAGGTATGGCTGCCTAATGGAGTCGTCCTGACAGCAATCGCGAAAGCCCATTTAACGGCTGATGTCTTGTTGTGATCCATGTTGTCATTTTTTCATTACTGATTAAAATTAAAAATCTGCTTGGCAAATCCATTGTAAAAATTTCCTTCATGAAAATCGACGGGTACAAATTATTTTGTCAATCGCCTGGCAATCAAACTGTGACTGAAGACTGTTTCATGCCCATAGATTTTTTATTTTTTTTTTCTTTTTGCTCGTGCCAGTGAGTTTTCATAGCAAAGTTTTTTAAGCGTAGGTGGCAGTCTTGGCAATGCTTAATTTTTTTAAAAAAATAAATAAAGCTGCAGCTCTATATTTTAATGAAATGTTTTGTTTATGTTGTCTTCCCATTCCCATTTGAAAGCAAATGGGAATGTTCCTCACTCTGAAAGTTGGGCTATGCTACTTAATTGTCTAATGCCGTGTAATGACAGGCGAATAATAGTAATAAAAGCCTTTATTAGGATAAAATCTGTTTTGAGAGTGGAAGCGTAAACTGTCTAAAATGCAAAACTGAAAAAACAGAGGGAAAAAACAACCCAGCCTTGCGACGCTACATTCGCTATAGCTAGAAGATATTTATGGCTCCACTTCTTGGTGGGGTTTCCAGCTCAGTGTTCCCATTTACAGGCACTGTGGACCTGGGTGAGCTCCCCCGGGGTGAGCTCGGCACCTCACCAGGGCTGGGCTGCAAATCCCCTGCGGGGGCTGAGCCGGGATGGCAAAGTGGGGAGAGGCTGTGAATGAGCACCGGTGGGTACTCCTGCCAGAAACAGCACTCAGGGCTCGGTAGCGTGTAGCGCATTGTCAGAGGAAAGTCACTTAGAAAACCTAGTTTCTCTGTAAAATTCAAAAGATGCTTTACTCTGGCTAAAAACAAACGGACAACTCAAGCAGCAAGGAAAACATTATTGTCCCATTAATAAAACTTTTCTCCCACTTAATTGACATTTCCGCTTCTCATAATTGAGTCTCATCGCTGAGTATAAATCAAAGGTGATAAAAATAGTTCTCCATAGCTGGTATGTGTGCTGGTTTCAAGTTTGATCTCTGTTGCTGTTCATGCTTATCTAATGTAATCAATGTCTCTTTTTCTGCAGGTTCTTGTATCATCACTGTGAATACTTCTTATTTGAGAGAACAAGAGAAAAGGAATGTTTTGTTTAAGTTGCAGAGTTGCTTCTTTATTGTGATCTTTAAATTAAAATGTTGAAGAGTATTGTGTGCCTTATATCTTCCTGCTAAACTCTTCTGAAAAAAAGAGTGCATTGTTCACTCTGGATGAGTAAAAATTTTATAAATAATTTTTGCCTTGTTTTAAGTCCATCATGTTTTGAACACGAGCATTTTATTAGTAACATTCTCGGGGCTGTGAAATATTTAAAACACAATAAAGCGCTTGCAAGTAACTTTACAGTAAATACATTTGTGCTTATATGAAATGGGTTGCAGATTTTAATGTGAAGACCTTGTCTGCTTGTGGCAAAATGTATTTGTAGGATGGTGCTTTGGGAAAGGACTGACGCACTCTACCCCAGAGTAAAGTGGTGGAAAATAATTCCTGGGAGAAAGCTGGCTGCCCAAGTCCCAGTTTTAAAGACTCTTCAATACTTCTGGGGATACACTTCAGGCGGTTAGTACCTGGAACTGGTGTCTTTTTATTGCTGCTTAAATTTGAATGTAACAACAACATTAATAAGAACAGTAACATTTTTATTTTTTCTTTAAATGTTAATTTCCAGAATAAAATGGATGTTTTGACCTTTGCTGTAGAGCATTGTAAAAGTATGTGCGTTCAGAAGTTGTGTACTCTGCATCTATCCGGGACAGCGTGCGAGGGAGCCACGTGCTGTCTACGGCTCGGCGCTGAGCTCGCCTCCGGAGGGGACCTGCAGAGCCGCTGACCCTCATCCACACGTGCTCCTTTTTTAACTATGAGTTTCCCCCAATCTTTCTAGCTGGGAGAGGCCGATCTGAGCTATTGCAGCCTGTTTTTGGTAACCTTGCACGCTGAACTGGTACGCTGGGCTGAAAAACTGGCAGCACGACGGGACTACTGCTGCTCTCCAAACAATTGCACGGGGTTTTTGCTGCTTCATCGGTTATTGTTCGTGGCATGGGTAATAAGTGAAAACAATGGGTTGGAGTAGAATAAGGAAACAAACAAAATAACAATGCGAACACCAAAACAACAACAGCAAAAAACCCCCAAGTTTACATGTTTTTAATAATGTTAATGTGACTGAGAGAAAGGCCAAAGAATTTTAGCCATGTGGGATATGTCACTCTTTATTTCTGCCTCTGAGGCAAAAGCAAAGCAAAATGCTTAATAGTTTGAGCTTGGAGCAGGGTGTCAACCTCAGTTTACGAAAGGTTATTATTTATTTTACAGTAGTGCCCCAAATGTGCTAGCGGCTACATAAAAATACTGGGAAACATGCTTTTGTCCCCTGAGAGATGGTCTGATGTGACCCCTCTTTAAGGCTGTCCGCAGGGTTTGAGCCTGAGGCTTACACACATTCAGAATGTGTACACGCTGAGAACTTTCCCACTCTGCCGTCGTATCGTGTCTCTATTAGAGGCTAAGATCCTGGCATGAACCGTGCTTCATCCCACAGCCCTTTTTCCATGGAAAGGAAAGCGGGAGTGTGGGTTTGGAGGCTTGCTGGGAGGATTAGATGACAAAATCCCCTGATGTGCTATGGTGCTCTTTGGCCACAGAAGTTGGACATAGTGGGATTTAGGGTTGCAAAATTGAATTTGGGTAGCTAAATCAAAAAATATAATTCACGGAGCTCTTACCTAGCCTCATACCTTTGATTAATTTACAGCTACCTCTATTAAAATTACAGCAGAAGCTTGGCAAAACTGCCATCTCGGTAGGACTGAGCTTAGTGCCTGACTCACACCCGAGGCAGTCCGTGGTTCTCTGGAGGGCAACATGGGCAAGGTTATAAATATTCAAAAGTTTTTTGGGTTTGGTCTCGTCTTTATATAGACAGACATATGTTATTCACTTGCTTAAACGTTTGGGCTTAAGTTGTCAGTGAAGCTGCATGTATGTATAAACACACCTAGCAATGGAATTCGTTGCAGACGTTGTCTGCCGTTATTCTTAGTAAAAATAATGGAAGACCCAGCGTCCAAATTCCTCATAAAGTGTTACAGTGTCATCTGACTGAAGGGATGTTTGGGTTGGGACTATGACTTGCCAGAGTTTTATTTTAATGAACGCTGTTTAATCAGAAATGTCTGATTCGCAAACCCAATATTGTTTGCAGAAAAGAGCTTGTTTCAATGTATTTCTCTAAAGACTGTAACTTTTCAAGCATGTGTGAAAACGTTAAACCAAGTTTGAAGCAGAATGTCTGCTTTCTCTGAAATAGTTTTTGTTCTAAATATGTATTATGCACATACAGTAGATACCATGTATAATAACACATCCTATACAATACACATGTACACTGGAGTATTATATACTCTGTGCAAATACAACATACTAAGTCATTCTATACCTTTATATAGCTATAAAAGGCTGAATGTTTCCAAAAAAGCCAGAATCCTTCAAGATTTTGGCCCTTGTTGGTGCAAGATGTCCAAAGTGAGGCTGGAACCAGCCATTTGTGTTTCTTTCTATGTACTTGGATTCAGTGCATGGACAGATGTGAGCCTGATGCAAATATTAGTGAAACTAATCTAAAATAATCTTTTATGGCATTGTATTATGTCTTTCACCTTTAAGCTGTCAAGGTAATAGTTATGAGGATACTGGCTTTCCTTGGTTTTTCACTGAAGATGAGTGACCAATTTAGGAATCTATTTTCTCTAAAGACTCAGGCAGACGCAGGCTCCTCTGGTGAGCGATGGGTAGAAAATAGGCTTGTATTCCTCACCTTCCTGAAGATGCTATATCTAATTCAGCTTCTCCACTTCGGGGCCTACACTTGGCTGCCATATGTGGTAGCACGAGTTTCACCGTGGGCTGTACACTCCTGCTGGGGAAGCCAGGTTCTTATTTAGGAGGCTGGAGCTTCTGCCGTCACGTCTTTGCTCCCCCGTTACCTGAGCGGGCTGCGCTGAGGTGACAGCAGGTATGTCTGTCTGTACTGGAGTCACACCTCCTGATTGCAGCATGGAGATAACCTTTGTGGTCAGGGAAACATGTGTGATATATGCATGACATACATATTAAGTATTTCAACTTTTGCCCTCGAGTGTGTTAGTAATTGTCTGTATGTGCTCAATACATTACCATTTATTAGATTAATTGTCCTTTATCCTTACATTAGACATTCTATGGTGATCCCGTCAGTCTAGCGCCACTAACTTGATAATCGCATAATAAGTTTTAAATCACATATTTTGTATTGAACCATCTCCAGAAGTTTTTTACCTTTAAGATCTGTTACATTTAAATGTTCTTGTTCTGCTGGAATCAGAGTTTAGACTGAAAAGAGTTTAAAAGCAGGAACCTTGTATTTGAATGGGGAATGATTAGGTTATGGGCTGGCAAATATTTTTGCTAGTGATGAAGTTAATTCAGAAAAGTAATGCCACAGAAAAATGTTAGACGACATTCATTTTTTTCCCACGGTTGTAGGAATTTCTTTATAATATTAAATATCTCAAAGCTAATGAGACAGTAACCACTTATAAACACAGCTAGTACATAATCTTGAAGTGTGTATGATTCTGTAAAACTGCACTACACGATCACAATTATCTACAGCTTTTTAATTACCTTCAGGGACATGCTCATAA
This sequence comes from Burhinus oedicnemus, assembly GCA_008921705.1. NCBI lineage: Eukaryota > Metazoa > Chordata > Aves > Charadriiformes > Burhinidae > Burhinus > Burhinus oedicnemus. The sequence continues at coordinate 327,322 of VFFE01007008.1, forward strand.
ATCTAAGTTTTCAAATTTGTAGAGTTTCACTCCCAGGAACAGTGGTTTTGGAAAAGAAAACAATTTTTTGAGAGTGTATAAAGTACTTTGAAATAAAGAAGTTCCTCTCAACGTGGACCACTATAACTGAGGTCAGAAACTGGACCCTTTCACTTTTGAGAGCTCGTAGGTTAATGCCTCATTACGCCCCAATAGTCAAGGGATTAACAGTGTTTCCATTACATGCTCCTGTTTTGAGAGGTTAATATCTCAGCTTATAAAAATTTGCTGTGTGCTGAAACTTGGCACACAAGGTCTCAGCACGGCAGAAACTTGTTTTTTCAGAATATGGTTTAAATCACTTGGATATTTTTTGAGTTGCAAGAAGGCAAAAAAAAAAAAAGGAAAAAAGAAAAAAAAAAGAAAAGGCAGAAGTTTGTGGTTTCACACTGGGATTTTTTATGGTCCTAAAAATGCAAAAATAGCTTTGACTTAAGCAATGTAATTTTGCATAATGTAAGCTATTGTCTCTCAGTATTAAACAGAGCCTTGCAAACTTCTGCCATTTCAGGTTCCTGACCACTTTTTCTACCCCGTTTTCAGTCTCAGCTTTCATTTCTGATTAAAGTGAATGTAAAGCCTAAAGTGAAACCAGGCTGAAACTATATTGCCCTTTGAGAAAGCACTGTGTTTTAAAAGTTCCTATCAAAATTTCTTGATGTTACATGAGCATCTCTTAAAACGAAGCTTGGGATGCCTCAGACTCACCTCAGCATTTCTCTGCTGGTGTTAACGGACCCACAACTGTATTAGCGATGCTCCAAAGAACTGAATGAAGGAGGTAAGAGATTTTGTGTGGAATACTTAGAAGTGAACTTAAACTGTTTTAGTAGCTGCTGCTTAGAGATAAATGGTCATTTATCTTGTCATTCACAGGCTCACTTCTGTTTTTCAGGCCAAATTCTGCAGCACCTACAACTGCACTATTCAGGCAAAAATGTATGTGGCGTATATTTAATAGTAAGGGTCAAAACTTGTTTCAACTTTAACTGTTCTTACATCTGATGTATCTTAAATCCCATTAGTTTTTCTGGCATCACCATTCACCCTATTGTGGTTAAAATATCTTACCCTACTTGAGAGATTAGCATTCAGCCTTAAAATATGCTTACACTGGAGATTTAGTATTAAAACCATCAGCTTAAAAAATAATTCTTCAAGAAATTTTAGAAATAATAGAAAGTTGGACATCAAGTACATATAAATCCCATGAAATCTGTGGTTCCAAAAGTTTTTGGTACATTCCAGAACTTAAAAAAATAACTTTGTTTTGTTGACTTACAAGACACAGCATTTACACAGAAAGTCTACTAAATTTTCATTGAGGCAAACAAGTAAATGGATTGAAAAGTCATTTGTGTTTTGCTTGTGTAAGGAGTGGAGCTGGGTTCTGTTATAGAGCAATGTGCATTTCAAACAGTACTTTGAATAGCTGGGACAGAAAGAAAGCACTGCAATTAATTAGTTATTTTGGTTTTTTTTCACATTCACATCTTTGTCCATTTTCTCAATGGGAATATTTAGCACTCCAATTCAGTTTATGTACTGCTGCTGGTAAGTGACATGACAGATTGTTGTGGTCTGCAGGGCCAAAAGCTGTTTTTAGAAAAATCAAAATGAAATGAGTTTGAAAGGTAGCGTAGACAGACTTGCCCTTGCATGAAGCCAGCTAGATTCGGTGATGGCACCATGGATCTCAGCAGGGTCCAGCTCTCCTGCCAAGACAGCTGAAAGCTGACCTGAGCGTCCCTATGGTACTACAGTCTGTGGCACTGGCATATCTGGCTTATAACTCCACATTCTTTCCCTAGAAACGTTATACACAACTGTGTATGTACATACGCAGATATAGCGTGTGATGTCCATGGTGCAGTTAACAAAAAAGACGTGAAAAAAATGCTGTTAAGCAGCAGCGGAGGCCCCAGGAATCAGACTATACTAGATTTAAGTTTTCCTGTGAAACTGAAAATTGGTATCTTGTTAGCAGGCTTAAAATACTAATCTTTAGTCATGCTAATTACATGAACTGAAAAATATGAAAAGAAGAAAAAAGAAAAAAGAGAGTCTACTTTTCTCACAGGACTCTCTGGAATGGATCAAGGTTGTGCAGCGGGAAAATGTGTTGTCCATAGGAGCCTTGAGACTGAAACCTGCCCTGCTGGACACCAGGGTGCTCTTCCCAGCCCGTCAGCAGTGAAGTAGGAGGCATCGCTCAGCGAAAGACCAAAAATAAATTGCACCACTAAACAGAATAGGGGCTGGTGGTGCATGCTGCTGGTTCCCAGCCCAGTTAATCTGAGAAGCATTTTCTTTTCCTTACAGAAAGTAAAACGTAAGATGTATTTTGTTGGTGACCCATGTGGAGTGGAAGAGAGAAGCTAGGGTGGCCCATGAGCAATAATAACAGAAAGAAACAAACTCTAAGTGCCAGTGATGGAAATAATTTTCCATCAGTTTATAACTCTGTGAAATCTGAAGATTTGCACCTTCACAGGGCGGGCAAAAGACACCTCCCTAGCCACAAAACTACTCCTGTGCCAAGTTTCGCAGTCTAACTGCAAGCAGTGGTGGTATTTCAGTTCTCTGATAAAGCTGCCGGAAGGCTTTTCGTCATGGAGTATGTTAGACAGCCTAAGTATAGGAGTCGTTGCCACTGTCTGTATAATACCGTGCTCTAACCCTAACTGACTCATTTGTATGTATACGTGTGTTTCAGATGACGTCTTTGTGGGAACTTTTTCAGGTGAACATTAGTGTTCATATTGCACCTTTACAATTTATGCTATCACTGAAAATGCTTGAGTAATTTCACACATAAATGGTTGGCACAAAAAAATTATTGCAACCACAGTCCAGCAGTAACTTAGGTTTCCTGATTTTCAGTACATTTTCCCTTTTTATATATTCAAGAATAAGGGTTTTCAAGGTTATGGCCATTACACCAATTATTTTTCCAATTCTACTTTAGAATGACATACTACTCCAAGGCAGCCTAGTGAGGAATTGTATTGCAAGTGATGTGAAAGGATTTAAAAGGGAAAGAAAAGGCATAATTTTGGCAAGAGATCTGTGACTTTTTTAAGTATAAAAAAAAATAATAAATATGGATTGGATCCTCCATAAAGGAACTGTAACGTTCAGTCCTTTGCCATTTCAAATGATATAGTATTTTTTTATATCCCTTTCTGTCCTAATCTCTTTTGTGACGTTGTTGTGTTGTATTGTGTTGATAAGAGGCTATCTTGGGGCCAGCAAGGGATAAGATGTTAATAAAATTCTTATTTGCTGTTACAGAATCAAACAATTTAAGTGTAGTCTGAAGTTTCATGTTAAATTATTGCTGGCTTCTCTTTGTATCAATCACTGTGAGAAATACCTCTTAAGCCTTTATGAAGGCACAAAAAATAAAATAACCCAGAATCTTTCAAGATATAAAGAATTAAGTTTAGAAAGAAAGCTTTCATTTATTTATTTTCTCTTTAGCAACGGTGAGTCCTTTATGGGGAAGTCCCTGCTTGTCAGCCTCTCAGATCAGATGAAATTTAAAGACAATCGGAAAACTGCAACTTTTTTATCACCAAAAAAAAAAAAAAAAAATA